>BGPR01000021.1:968662-979885 GCA_013235015.1 Araneus ventricosus | reverse complement strand
AAAATTTAGTTGTTAATTTAATTTAAATGTTGTGGGACAACACAACAGACTCTACTATCCCCGGATCCGAAAATAAATTTATTACTAATTTTTTACTAAATGTCTAACACGACAAAAACAAAAAAAGAATTATAACTATTCTACCCATCCATATTTTTCATAAAAAATATATAATTTTAGATATGACAGTTTTAAGAAGCACAGTATAAATAATAGAAATATGTTCAAGTTATGAAGGGAAGAAAAACGTAATAGGAACATTCTTTCAATTTGTTCTTATGATCACTTGATTTTGATAATTTTCATATTATTTATGCAAGAAGTTTCCAAATAAAATACAGGAAATAACAAATTATTTAATTTTTGCTTTTACCATTATCTAATGTAACAAAAAACTATTGCAAATTGAATAATTTTGACGCATTCCTTTTCACCATACAGATGAAAATAAAATTAAACATATCTTCATACGTCTGTACTAATTGTTTAATAACCTAGTATTCATAATCTTAATTTTTAAAAAAAGTAAAATTTCGACATTTCATTTCAGGAAACGGTAGCAAAGCGAACTTTAAACGTACTTGAACTTGAATTTGTGTTACGGGATTTGAAGCAACAAAGGCTATTATCCCCTACTTCCAATTAGATGCAGTGCTAACTTTAAACGTAATTCACTTATTAGAAAAAAGGCATTTAAAAATAAACAGCAATTAAATATTAAATTATTCGCAAAACATCGATGAAGTATACATTAAATGCATTAAGGAAGTGAACAGTATATTTTCATTTTTTTCACATTGTAAAAACAAAGTCATGGGCTAAGAAATTTGCTAATTATTTAAAGATTTTTACCTTTAATTTATACATTCAAATGTAATGGGGTCGAAGGCCACCGACTGGGCATAAACAAAAAAAAATCGACAAAAATCGTTTAATATGATTGATATGAAAAGAAACTACAAATAAAGTATTCTTGTGAACATATATATGCATATATTTACCTTATTTTTTCTTCGACATTCAATTTACCCAGCTGTCAAATTTTTAACTTTCAATAAATGAGAAATTTTATTTAAATATATACTCACAAATCATATATACTTAATTCAACATTACCGAAAAATCAATTCAAAATAAAATTTAGTTCTTACCAGTAAACTCCTCTTACCAGTTCTTCAAATCCCCACTCCTTTAGCTTTTCTTTAATGTCTATTTTCAATGGGTATGTAAATATCCAAATCAGCTCTAACGCGAGTATGTCCCGTCATGCTAAACATGGCCGAGCGAACTGAGAAAGATTTTTCGTTTAACGTTCCTTCATTTCCAAACTGAAACTTTTAGTAAATTGCACTACGCACTTAACAGATACATAAAACAGACGCCACTATGAGTTGATCCGTGAGGGTATAGAATGTTTTCACACTTCAACACTTCATTAATGTCCTTCTTTTCTCTGATATATTGGTATACTTGAGGAGGAACGTTATCTACTTCAATGCAACAAAGTGCCGCCATATTTGAGATTTACCATACGGCATGGTAAAAGAAATAAATGCACTGTTACCATTGTATTTGGTAGATGTCAGAGAGGTCAGCATAGTCAAATCATCAAACATATGGTAAAATGAACGATACTTTCTGAAGAATAATCTGGTAATTTTATCGTGATTCTCGTAAAAAAACGAAGTATATGGTATAAAAACCGTTTTTCCTGGTAAATTAACTTTTCAGCGTTGTAATTTTACTAAACAGGTGGGTAAAAAGAGCCATAATTTCGTAAACCAGAAATTCTCGTAAACCGTTACCAGAACGAACAGTAAGATTATTAAACAAATGATTTAAATACCGTAAATTTTGTTGATTATCACCAGAATTCTGTTTTTATTACCAGAAATGCCATTACCATACAAATATGGTTTTTTTGCCAGAATTTTTTTCTCAGTGTAGTGCAGCTATTAGACTTGCCTTTTGCAATGTTGCCGAACAATTGAATTGCGTTGTTGCTGATCACGAATTTTGTGTTTATGCTATAACTTGTTGAGATGTATCACCTCGGTTGTCATTCTTCAGTTATTTTTGTTCCCTTTCCTTCTACATAAGCCACTTTCCTACCTGAAAGCCGAGATTAAGTCAGCTGCTTTAAGCATCTGGCAAGACAACTGGGATAATGGAGAAACTGGCCGCAGTACACACGATATAGTGCCTAGGGTCTCAAACAAGCCAGTAGGATGGAATAGAGAAGAGATAATGTTCGTTACAGGACACGGGCCTTTCCCTTCATACCTTCTTCGCTTCAATCTTCGAACACATGACAACTGCTCGTGCGGAGAAAAAGGAGATCCAATGCACTATGCCACAAAATGTCCGTTTACCCTCTCCTGTCATTTCCAAACTCCAACAATGTCACTTAAATTACAGTGGTTGAAGAACATTCTCACGAACAACTTCTCAAGAATCCGACTTCGACTCCTAATGCGCTTCATATGTGATGAGAACAATCTCATTGTAGAGGATAATAATAGAGCACTCATCCACCCAGACTGACACACACTTTCGGCTACTTATGATTTTTTTCCCCTCTACGCCTTTTTTTCTATTTTGTATTGTTTTCTATGTTGTTCTGTCCAGAGTATGTTTCTTTTTCATTTTCATTTGTTCTTGTACCTACTACTTGTTTTTGTCCCTTCTTAAAAAATAAAATTCACCTCCATCCATCCAAACCGGAAAGGAGCCAAATGGCTCTAAACACGGGGATGCAGGTGGTGTAATGTAATGTAAAGTTATTTTTGTTCAAATGTTTCAACATATACTTTAATATTCTAATTGACTAGTATTACTGTTCTCATGCACAATACTATGTTAAAGTGGTAAATAAACGTCAATTGTTGAAATATTGATCTGGCCTGGAGTGTTGTTGCAACTACTGATCTGAGTCAAATGAGGTAAGGTATATGCTAACGTATCATCTAGCCCCTTCTGTCACACTGCCTGCAATATCGAGTACCTGTTTATGTCGTGTGTTAAGATTTAGGTCCATCTAATCATGCAATTTAACCTTCCAGCGGGCGCACTAAAAATTTTTACACGAGCGGGCGCGTGTCGTACTTTTTACGACACAATAAGTTTCTTCATTTTTAACCTTGCAGTTGTAAGTTACTTCATTATAGTAATAAGAGACACACGAGAAAAGCCCAGAGTCGTTCTTGGTTTTGGAGGAGAAGGTGAGCATTTTTCAGCTCCCGATATATCTCCTTACATCCTTGTTTTCCATATATATTTCTGTGCAGAAATGATGTTGCCGTAATGGCGTTTGCTGTGTGGGTGAAAATTCAACATAATTTGTGAGTTATATTTAGTATTTTTGAAGATTTCTGAACTTAAAAACTTTGATGTTGTACTATAGACTATTTGTTATACATCGTTGCCATGGCGACGTATGACGTCACGTGCATCGCCTGATTGAATGATTGATTGCCAACAATTTGCTTGGTTGCTTGATTTCATCTTATGGACTGGTGACTCTTTACTATATGTTTTTAGCATCTGGAACCATTTTGTGCCTCATTGCCCGTGCTGATGACCAAAAATTCTGAGATTTGGTTCACTGGATGAGCATATGGTTCCTGACATCGTCAGTGAATTTGGTGCCTCCAGGACGTCCCGTTCGTGAAATATTGCGAAAAAACAAAAGGTCCTCAGAAATAGTACGAATTTTTACATGAGCTGGGCTCTGATGACCGTGCATCCTTTACCATTATTGGTAATTTAATTGTGTTTTGCGTTGGTTTTGTGATCAGGTTGTTCCTTTTGCATACTTTTATATTGATTATTGATGATTATTGACTATAATGACTGTTTGGCTTTCTCTTTTATATGCCAAAGGAGAGTTCATTTACTATTGTTCTGAGTAAAAGTATTGATACTACTTTCAAGATGCCTGCTTCCGATGATGAGGAAACGCCCGATAAGGGAATTAATTCATCGTCTACAAGTGTCTCCTCTCAGAAGATACCAGTGGTCGCATTGTCAAAAGTGGCTGGCGTAGGCCAAATCGAATTGATTATTAATGATGTAATTGATTATAATTTTGATCCAGCTATTTCGGAGAATATAATTGCTGTTCTCCAGGAATTAGTCAAGATTTTTATTAGTAAGGGTAGAGATATAAAAGCTGGATCTCGTGAATCAATTGTAGAGAAGGTTATAGCGCCCCTTATAAAATTTTTTAAAGATCGTGAAACTACTCAATTGTCAACTATATACGACTTGAAGTCAAATCAGTTGGACATCACAGAGCGACAGTACCAATCGAAAAAAAGATCACGTGAAGCAACAATTGAATCACTCAAGGGAAAACTGAGTATTCTCAGTACTGAACTTTACGATTACAAAAAGGACTTCAAGGAGTCTTCTAGGTCCTTGATTGAGACAACTAATCAAGTTAAGACATTGGTATCTAGAGCTGCGCCCTCTTTCGCAGATATTACATCCCGGCCGAGTGTTAATAAGTCACCAGTTCCTGCACAGCGCAGTAACCACGTGCTTTTGCTAAGGCCAAAGAAAGAATCATCCGGTGAAGATAACAGGAAAAGAGTGGAAACCGCTCTGATTACTAGGAACTCTCCAATTCGAATTAATCGGATTTCAAAAGTTAGTCGGGGTGGCCTCATTATTGAGGCCCCGAATAAGGATGAACTTCAAGCTCTGGAAAGAGAGTTGGCATGCGTGAATACTATTGAAGAACACTTTGATATAACGAGACCAAGGAAAAGAAGTCCTCAAGTTATACTAATAGGTATTCCTCGTGATGTGGACAAAGAACGTTTATCTAAGGGACTTTCGGCAAAGAACATTTTCTTGTGCGATCCAACTAATAAACCTTTGTTCGAACTTAACTTCTCTATGAAAACCAGATTTGCATCAAACTGGGTTATGACTGTTGATCCTGTTATATACAAGAGACTTTTCGACGAGTCTGCCTTTTCTTCGAATTTACGCGCCTAAAATTCGATAACTTCTATGGAATTAAACAGTGCAAGCACTGTTGCAAATTTGGGCATACCACTAAGTGGTGCCCGTCTTCTAAACAAGTTTTATGTGCAAAATGTGGTTTGGACCACTCTACTGAAAGTTGTTCTAAGTCATTTTGTATCAATTGTAACGAGCACAATCAGAGACAGAAAACAACGTTTGATGTTAACCTTTTGATAGGGTTAGGTGTGAAAGTTTTGGTAAGCAAAAAGATAATCTGTTGAGGCATACCGACTATGGTGTTTCTTCGGGTGCACCAGATTAATGTGAAACACTAGCGGGCCGCGCACAGCGCTGCTTTGATGTCTGCTGAGGAGTTACATTGTGATTTTTTATGTATCCAGGATCCATATCTTGCAAATGGTACCCCAATTGGGGACTCATCTAATTTTCCTATTTTCTCATCAAATAGATTTAATTGTTCTATCTATTGTTTAAATAAAGAATTAAATTTTTCTTTTAGCCAAAGCTCTTTCAATACTGTTTCTATTATTATTCATTTTATTAAATTTAATTTGAGGTTGACTAATTTATATTTTCAACCTCACGATAATATTGATCTATTAATTAATGAAATTTTACATTTGGGATTAAATAATTCGTGTGACCTCCTCGTCGGTGACTTCAACGCCAGGTCCCAAGTTTGGGGCTATGGCTTTGAGGATCACCGGGGGAGGGTTATTTCAGATTTCTTAGTTACAAATAATTTTTCTATTTGCAATGATGTGGATCTTGGTCCTACTTTTATTACAGATACAGGTCAGGGTTTTCCTGACCTATCGCTTATCTCAGTTTCGTGTCAAAATTTACTGGACTCCTGGCGTATTTTAGATTCTGATTCCCTCAGCGACCATAAGCACGTCTGTGTCCGGCTCGCTGGTGATTTTAAACCTTCTAATGATTTTATTTTTAAAACTAAGTACTCAACAAAAAAGTTTTTAGTTATGTTTCAGAAAAAATTTGATTATTTATGTAATTTGTTCAATTTAATTTATTCTGTTGATGATGTAGATTTCTTTTATGATAATTTAATCAAAGTGGTTTGTGATGCCGCTTTTTCTTCGTTTAAGAAAAAATCTATCAATAACAATAGTTCTTTCCAATTTTGGAACAATTCTCTTAGGGTTATGCGTAACAAAGTTACCGCTTTATATCGAAGATTTAATAGTCTTAAAAAGAATGGTGCGCCCGAGGAGGCGGTCCTGGCCGCGGGCATTGTTTACCGTAAAGAGCGTTCAATTTTTAAAAAATTAATAAATACAACTAAAAGAAAGGCATGGGAGACCTTTTGCTCTAATTACATGACTAAATTTGGCAGAACTTTTAAGGTTGCCTTCAATAAATACAAGAGACAATTTAATTTTCCCATAGAAATTGCAAATAAAAATAATCCCTCTTTTGAAGATATAATTTGTTATTTGTTGAAGAGTTCTTTTCCTTCTAAAAATATGACTAATTTTAATAATTTAAATTTTCCTGTACAGCCGCTAAAAGATATTACTGTTTTTGATCTAAATGATCTATTTAAAAATTTGCACGGTGGCAAGGCTCCCGGCCTGGACCGCTTAGACTATAAGGTATGGTTTGAAATTTTTAATTATAATAAGGAATTCTTTTGTAAAGTTGTTAATTTATGTTTCAGGTTTTCTCACTTCCCCTTTTGTTTACGCAATGCCAAAGTTTTATTTTTATTAAAACCGGGTAGGGACAGACATTTGTCTAGTTCCTACCGGCCAATTTGTTTACTTCCCACTCTGGGTAAGATTATAGAAAGGCTTTTTGTAAAGCAATTTAATGCTTATATTTATGGGAAGAATTTTGTTCATGCATATCAATTTGGTTTTAGGGAGCTCTCGAATTGTGAAGTGGCGCTAAATTATTTAATTGAAAAAAATTAAGGGCTCCCGGGAGGGGAATCATGTCGCCTTGGTATCTATTGATATCAGGGCGGCTTTTGATAGCCTCGACTGGGATGTCCTATTTTCCTTATTTACCAAATATAATATTCCTATTTGTTTTCAAAAATTTTTATTTAGTTATTTGAATAATAGAAAAGTTTCTTACGTTGTAGGAACAAATTTAATTTCTGTTAGTGTGTGCCAGGGGTGTCCGCAAGGTTCAGTCCTGGCGCCACACATTTGGAATTTTTATTTTAATGAAATTTTAAATTTGAATAATGATCTTTTTTATCTCCAGGCTTACGCAGACGATTTAGCTTTAATTTTGTGTGCCAGCTCCCGTAAAAATCTCGAACTTTCTGTTAATTCAGCTTTAGATTTATTATGTGAAAAATTATCTAGACTAAATCTTCGGGTTGCCTCTGAGAAAACTCTTGCGGTTGTTTTCAGAGGCACCCAAAATAAAAATAAGCAAAAACGGGGGTTGGCTACACTTAAAAGACCACCTATCTTTAAAATTAATAATGAAACCATCCGGACAGTGGATTCCCTGAAATATCTCGGTGTTATTATCGATAATAGGTTTAGTTGGACTGATCACATTGATTTTTTACGTTCTAAAATGTTAAACTTAATCAAAAATTTCATTTCAGTTTCTGGTCCGAATTGGGGTGTCGGTGCTTCATTGTTGAAGCACTGGTACCTCTCGGTCATTCAACCTTCCATTTTGTATGGATCCGCTGTCTGGGGTGGTTCGTTTACTGTTAAAAATATAAATTCTTTATTTTCTATCCAACGCCTTGCGTTATTAAAAATTTCTAAATCCTACAGGACCTGCCCTACAAATGCTCTCAATGTTTTTCTAGGCATTCCTCCTCTCCATGTTGTTGCCAAGGGTTTATATATTAAGTTTCAAATTTGGAAATTAAGAAGAAATGGTTTCGACTTTATTGATATTAACAATTTAGACAAATTTATTGAAATTAACAACATAGAGTTGAAATATAGAGTTTTAGATTTTTCATCTACTGTTGTAAATTCTGATTTTGAGGTGTACACCGACGGATCCGGTATTGATGGTAATATTGGTGCGTCGGTGTGCATCTTTAATAATAATAATTGTATTAATGTATTTAAATTTAAACTTTCTAATTTTAATTCCGTTTTCCAGGCCGAGTTGGCAGCCATTAATTTTGCTGCCGGCTGGGCCTTGGATAATAATGTTAGAATTAATATTTTTACAGACAGTTTATCGTCCATTGAGGCATTAAAAAAGTCGAATTCTAAATCGAAATATTTAAATGATATTAAAAATAATATGTTTGGTGCTATTGGTTCGGTCGGTTTGTCCTGGGTGAAAGCTCATGCTGGTATCCCAGGTAACGAACTGGCCGACCAATATGCAAAGGATGCTGCGGTTAATGGAAATTTTTTGTCAATGCCTGCACCTTATTCATACTTGAAGAAATTTATTAAAAAGTTTATTTTAGATAATTGGCAGCAACATTGGGAGGACTCCAAAAGTGGTAGTAGAGTTAGGGAGTTCGTTCCCCATGTGGATTACGATCTCCTTACTCATAATAGGTACTTTTTATTTTTTATTTCAGGGCATGGTCCTTTTCCGGCTTATTTACACAGGTTCAATATTCTTGAAAGTCCCAATTGTGTCTGCGGGGGCCTGGGGGACCCTGACCACTTCGCCTTCGAGTGCCCCCTTACCAGTAGTTTTCATTTTGTAAAACCAACAAGTTTGAATAAGCCTTTATGGTTTTCTAATATTTTAAAAAATAAGAATTCTCTTGTGCGTTTTGAGCAGATTTGTAGGGTTACCAGGAAGATTTGTGATGATTTCGTAGTTTGAGTTTGTGTCTCTGATTGTTGCTTAGTTTCTTTTCAATGTTTGGTATGTTTATAAGATGTTGTAGTTTGTGATTGGCGTCAATAGTTCGCCGTTGGGACTTTGAGATCTTAGATCTTCTCCCTTACCCACGGGAGTGTACAAACGTTCAGTTTTTTCTTAGTTCAGTTTTTGTGTGTGTGTTAATGCAAGCATTGTTTTCCTTGTATGTATGTTTTTCACCGCACGTGCCCCAGGCGGGCTTCTGTTATAATATGTTTTGTTGTTAAAAAATATTATTGTATAAATATATTTCTTGTTTTATTATTATATTGATAATTATTACTTCCATTGTTGGAAGAGTCTGACTTGTTTGATGTTCACAAGTTTCTTTTGTAATCTTGCATATTGCCCGTTTGGCTCTTGTACCATTTCTGAAATGAAAATAAATGCTGTTTCCATTGGGCTGGTGTTTTCCTGTTGTCCTCTGGAGGCTGGGACGGCTCTCTCTCCCCGGCGGCTCTTGTTAGTCTTACACCCTTACGGGTAGGCTGGTCGTCGTGGGTTGGGTACACGAGAAAAGCAAATCCTTTCATCCAGAGTGAAAATTAATTTTTACATTATTCCCAAAATCTAAAATTATACTGAAATCAGAGAAAGCAATGAGATTTAACACTATTATTTTCTGAAAAAGGTACTAAGCAATATATGATAAAAAATAGTATAAGACCAACTAAGATTGTATAACAAAGACTTTGTTCTAGTTTCTTACCATTATCCTTGCATTCGAAACATTGAACTCTTGCCATAGAGTGACGCTTACAAGTATACTATATATTCCACCTACTGTATTTCATGGATTTTGATGAACGTTTTATTTCTTTCAAACACAAACCACAAGCTGTTTTTCTCAAGGCTGGTTTCTGTTCACTTGCTTTTTTCGGGTTGTGTTGAATAATTTAGATTTAAAGACATGGTAATGTCATATGACGATGATAAGATTTTTTGGGCTCGAGTAGTGAGGTGTTTTCATACGACTGAGGTTTTTCAAGAAAATTCTTCGTCTTGGTGGATTATTGACAGGCTCATAACATATTAAATATTTTTGACAATTTAAAATGAAATATTAAATCGCTGTAATTCGCACCGAATATATAATTATCAAACTGAAACGTTTAGACATGAAAACAATTTTCAAATTAGGGTAGACCGGGGCTAGTTGGGCCGTTTTTTCTTCCAAGAATTTTTAAAAAATTACAATTCAACATTTTAAATTTTTTTTAATGCAAACACTATCAGTGTACCTTCAGGAAGAATTCATCACAATAACATTTGAAAATATTAACTAGTAGTATTAATTTAAAAGCTGAAACTGATACCAAGTCGCGTGGCCCAACCTGCCCCGACTACGGGGTAAGTTGGGCCACATCACGGGGTAAGTTGGGTCACATCACTTATTTAATATTCTGGTAAGGTAGAATTGAAGAAACACAAAAAAAAATTATCACATTTTACTTTTCATTTCCTGCGAACGATAACACAAGATATCCTAAAGGAAAATCTCTTTCATGCACCATTCCTTGATGAAGCCGTAAAATTATGTGAAGCAAAAAAACCAAGAGATTGAAACTACAAAATTAATAAGTTTTATGTTGAAAACAGAATTAAATGACTTCATCGTCACAATTTTCATCATTACAGCTTCACTTCTAAAACAGCAGCTTTCATTGTTTCAGAAGAAGCATTCCCTCTATCCGATTTTCTAACATAATGGCGAACCATCTTAGCAGGTAGCCCTACAAGAGAAACAAAGTTGCATGATGTGATTATCGCAAAAAAATTCTTCCATATTATTATATTTAAGGCAGATAAATAATAATATTATTATTATAATAACATAAATTAATATTAATTTAAAGAATAATATAAATATTAATTCAAAAAATAATAGAAATAATAATATTAATTTAAATAACACAGTTAGGTTATAGATACAAATCTGGTGCATTTTTACTCAACAAGAATTCAGATACAATTTTTAAATTCATCGTAAAATAATAACAGCGCATTCTGCTTTGCACTTTTTTAATGGAGATGGAATCAGCTTAGATTTTCTTAACAATTATCTTGCATTTTAAATTTGGTGCATATCCCATAAATTCAGATATATTTATATATCGCAGATAATGAAAAACAGTGTAGCAGCGTCATTTGATTTTACAGCAACATTGAATCATTATAGTTATTCATAATGGACATGCCATATATTAATTCGGTGTAATCCCATTTCAAAATTAAAAGAACATTTTAAAATCTTTATAAAATATTACTAAAACTGAACTTTAAATTCTATATGCATTTCAATTTAAAATATTTTAGCGTAATTATTGTCTTTTAATAACAATGGGATATTTGATATGATTTCAATTTGCAAATTTCGATCATCATCCATACTTT
>BGPR01000021.1:951579-964395 GCA_013235015.1 Araneus ventricosus | reverse complement strand
TTTATCTGCTGACATCATTCATAACATCCGCCACAAATCATAATATAGCAACTAACTTTACATATAACCTAAGCTATAAATTTAAAATAAAAGTTTTAAAAAAGATGTTTTCATCAATAGTTTTTAAATTCTGAAAACTGAAAATTTATTTTATTTAATCATAAAAAGAAATGATATAAGTAAATACTAACAATGAGACAAAGAAAGAATTAAAAAAAACATAGGATGTAAAAGTTAGAACGTAGTACTTCGATCTTTATCACACAACTAAAAAAAACTCCCACCTAACAAGTAAACAGAATTGAAAAATGCAATCACACGATTCTTTTACCATACAAAATAAATTATTTAACCACAAAGAAAAAAGAGCTTTACCAATTTTTTCGAGCAAAGACATGCACCTTAAACTTTGTGTGAAAGTGTTATCTAAGATTTAAATTAGTAGTAAAATTAAAGTATTCAGAAGTGACCTGCATTAGCTAATTATACCTTGTTTCTTCAAGTAAGATTCGAGTGCTTGTCTTTGAATAAGTCTTATTTAAAGATATCACTGAAGAACGAAGCACAGTTCTCACTTGGCTTACATAAATAATATTTTCATTATTCTTTCATGTTATTTTTTATCTACAGATACTATCACTTAATAAGTCTTTTTTTTTGTTGAGTATGCGGTGTCAAAGAGAGTAAAATCAATCTCTAGAGTGGACATTTTTCTCTTATAAGAATTTTTTTTCGATTATATCGTTTCTTAAATTTGATTTCCTCCAGGATTTACGAAAAACAGTAAACTTTTTCTTTTAAATATATTTAAAGCAATTGCCAAATCTTGTTACGTAAAGTAAATGAGATAAAAACATGCGCGAAAACGCTTTTAGAAAACAATTCGCAGAAAATTTAACTAATTAAAATGGCCACATTTTAAGTAAATACTGTTGAATCTGCTTCCACATTTTTTAAAATAAGTTATTTTGGCATGGAAAATAATCAATTAAAAGTCGATTTTTTAAAATAGTAATGAAAACATTTTAACTTTTCATGTTTATCAGTTTAAAATATTTGAACGGCTTTCAGTAATCTGAAAATTCCGAATCAAAGAATCATAAAAATTTGCGAAAATTGTTTCGAATTTAGATTTTGGATGTAACTGAAGAGATGAGCGGATGGACATGTTAAGCGACATTTTTTTTAAATGGAAATAATTCGGTAATAGAATATGTTGTGGTCTGCTGTAAGGTATAGAACTTTTATTTATAGAGCCAAATCTTCAAATAAGGTAGATAGTTGTAGAAAATTCTTTATACACTATCCTGTACTGTTTCAGTAGTGGAACAACATGTAAATTGCATAGTTAATACGGGTTGGGTTTAACGCATGAAATAGTGTTAAGGCCTACCCAGCTAAAAAAAATCTGCAGAAAATCTGCAGAAAATTTCTTTTTTTGAAGATTTCTTAAAGATTTCTGCAGATTTTTTGAAGACAGAAAAAATCTGCACTTTTTCTTCAAATTAATCTGCAGAAAATCTGCAGAATATTTTCTTCTTATATTTTTCTCTAAATATTCTGCAGATTTTTTGAAGACAAAAAAAATCTGCATTTTTTCTTCAAATTAATTTGCAGAAAATCTGCAGAAAAATTTCTTATGATATTTTTCTCTAAATATTCTGCAGATTTTTTGGAGACAGAAAAAATCTGCATTTTTTCTTCAATTTAATCTGCATAAAATCTGCAAAAATTTTTCTTATTATATTTTTCTCTAAATATTCTGCAGATTTTTTGAAGACAGAAAAAATCTCTATCAATTTAATCTTCAGAGAATCTGCAAAAAAAAATCTTATTATATTTTTCTCTAAATATTCTTTTTTAAATAATCTTATTATATTTTTCTCTAAATATAATTTTGTAAGACAACAAAAAATCTGCATTTTTTCGTCAATTTAATCTGCATAAAATCTGCAAAAAAAATTATTTTTATTTTTTTCTTAAAATATCCTGTAGATTTTGTAAGACTTTGTATTTTGTCTTTAATTCAATTTGCAGTTATTTAGCATATTTTCACAAAATCATTAAACTCGACCAATATCTGTTGATTTTTTGAAGATTTAACTGCAATTTCATAATATCTGCATTTCTCTAAATACATATTTTGCACCATATTCTCTAATATTGCAGCTCTATTTTCCAATGGATATAAAACAAGATTAGAATGTAATTATCATTATTGTTTAATTCTACAGCAGACAGGAGTTTCAAAAAATTTCCCAATGGAAAAATGTCTTAGGACTAAATTTTTTAAATATGCCACTGAAAAAATGAATTCTAAATTAATCTTTAAATTAAATATTTGAGAATTTACCATTTTAAATTTTACCCCATAATTTAATTAATTTCCAATTAGTTTTCCAACTGTCTTTCTGACTAGCTATTTTCCTCGAAAAAGAAAGGAAAAGTGGAGCTTGCGCCCTTTGGATGGAGAGAAGGCTTCCCAGAAATATAGAAGGTGAAAACGAATTTATTGAACCTGAGAATCTATATTATTGAACAAAAGTATTACTAATCTAATCTGTTACACATCTCTACGACCTTTGCAACAAGTATTCTGACCTTGGTTGATTTTTACAGCACTAGATGGCGCCACGAGAGACATGGTGAGGTATAACTTAAATAGATTAATTTATCTCCCCTCGCGTATGCCGATGTGGCCCTGTGGGCTAAGGCGCCTGCCTATATCGCTTCTGCTTATAGGATCGCGGGCTCGAATCCCAGACAGAAGCTTGAAGTTTCGTCACATTCTACACCGTATAAGTAAGTTGATTCATAAATTAAATTAATAATTGAAATTAATAATTAAACCTTGACTGTAGAAAAATCTGCAGAGAGAGGTATTTGGAACGTAATTTTTTTTCTGCAGAAAATCTGAAGGTATTTGGAACTAGTTTTCTTCAGATATTCTGCATTTTTTTTTCTGCAGAAAATCTGAAGAAAACATGTTTCAAATACCTTCAGATTTTCTGCAGATTTTTTCTGCAGATTTTTTGCAGATTTTTTTTAGCTGGGTATCAATCGCAGCTTGACCATCCAGTCGTTTACGAGCGCTCCACTCCACTCAAATACGTGGTGGCACTCAATGACATTCCATTTTTTAGCCCTTCCATTTAGACAGGTCATTCACGGCAGCTCCAGGTAATGCAAATCCATTCGCTATGGGCCACTCCGAGCCTCTACTTCATTTTCTTCTCCCCCGCCTTCAAAACGCGAACCCCACCTGTTCCGATTTCCTCTAGAGATAGAGTGTCTCTTCATCCATGCACGTTTCTTCACAGGTCGCATTTCAGCATTTATGTCCCGGTGGTCCAAATGAGGCTGTTTGATATCCGAACTTCCGAACACACCGGTCCAATTCTCATCGATTTTTTGCAGTGACGGCCAGCTTTGGCGTGCAGCGGGGGAATTTACTTGGAGTGCAACGCTCGTGAATATCCAACCTGAAGTCAGTGATTCACGACCGCTCCACATCATTCTATTTAGGCAGGTCATTCACGACCGCTCCACGTCATTCCATTTTTCAACTCTTCCCTCCGATCCCTTATCCCGCCTTCTCCGATTTCCTTGGTGAACCACACAACACAAACCTGTCCCCGTGTGCTCTTCTTAATATTCTTCTTAATATATATATGTAAATTCTGCCCCTTTTATAGCCCGTCAGTCCAAATGGAGCGATGGATATTGGGACGGGCTGCATATCCAATATTTTGCTCCGCACAGTTCTAATTCTAACAGTTTGTTGCGTGGAGTCATCGAATTAGCGTTGCATGGGGCAGTCGTGAATGTTCAGTTTAACGTATTGCTCTACCATAATTTAGTAATTATTTTTTAGCTCCGTATTCGTAATTTATTGTTTACTAGCCGTCTTTGGCGACCCTCAAGTTTGCTGGGAATATAATATCAACTGAATCTCATACGCATAAATTGATATTCATTTTTCCCTAAACAAAGTCATTTTAAATTTTAAATTGTGTTAGAGATTTAATTCATGCTCTTTTTTGTGGGGGCTGGCACCTGTTTTGTTCATTGTCTATATGAACATTCCTAATGGTAGTAGGAATGTTCAAGTAGCTGTCCGTTTTATGTTACATGTAATCTCCTTCGGCGCCAACTTCACTTTCTTATTCAGAATGAAAAATACTCATTTGATTTCAATATTAAAATTGCGGGTCACATTTTATGTCCAGCAGCATGTTAACGGTATTAAAACCTACTGATAAAAAGAATTAAACCATGACAATAAATATTAAAATATTACTCTAGCTTTAAACACTGGTAGAGAAACACGTAAATAAATATTTGTTTACACAATGACAACGGTCTGAGTTTCATTGCAACAATGAAAAGTATTGTTCTAACTTATACCTTAAGAAATTTTTTAAAACTCATCAAAATTAGAGAAAAATTGCACAACAACTTAATCAATATCAGTGAAAAGATAATGTTTTGCACTTTCAGATGGTGTTAAAATGAGTTTTGTGTATGAATTTAATATTACAATATTAAATTATTAAGGAAAAACACCAAAATTTTGCTAATTTTTAAGTAATTAATATTCTAACTAAACGCTCTCACGCACGCACGCACACACACACACAGACAGACACACCCACACACAGACACCCACACCCAATCCTAGATTTCAAGTACCTTGTGATATAATACAGAGGCTGTTCGTAATTTTTCATACGGTTTTGTTTCGCAGTAGGAAAACTTCGCATGCATGGAAAAATTTATTTTCAAAATAAGTACATTTTTGGAAGTATAAGTTATCATCTCCTACCTAAAAGTTTTGTTTTTTTGGAAAATTGAGCTTTTGAAGAAGCTATGGATGGAACGCTACGTTTTCTCTCTTTCCAAACAGAGTTAGTTTTACTCAGTTATTCAAAGACTTTGTGAAAGCCGTTGTTCTTCGATATATTTAGTCGCGATATGTAATATCGTTAATAAGAAAGGGAAAAAATTGTCTCAGTCTGGCTTCAAGTAGAAAAGTTATTCCAAATACGCATCCAAGGAAAAACACAGTTCTCCGAATATTGCCAAGGTGAGATCTTTATGGTTAAAAGAAAATCCTCCGAGTCAAGGTTTTGTTTAAAAATCATCAAAATGTTTAGTATTAACTGTAAACAAAATTATTAACATTGATTTGAATCTTAACCATAACCACAGTCACCCCGATCTGCCTAGGCATACGGGAAATCTGAATGATGGCCGTTGCAATAGAAACGAGTACTGAGATCGGGTCCTAATGGCCAACACAGCCGCACGGCCCAACCCCTCCCGTAGGAGGTACGTACTATCACTGGAGGGGGGACTGCGCCCCCCCCATTCATGTGCCCCGATGCGGGCGAGTTCCTTCATATACAAACCTGAGCAACTCATCCACACTTAGTGGTGCCCACTTCTATCGGGGGTTGATTTGAATCTTAAAAATGCCAGCAATACGATACGATGGTTGTCTTTCTCCACGTCATATAGCTGAACGCTGAACAAGCTGCTGAATTCTTTATGAAAAACAATTATCAGGAACTGTTTTAAAAATAGATGAATCTTGAGTGTATTTAATTGGCTGCAAAAATAAAAGATGATTTTAGTATCATCAAAGGGAGAAAAAATCAGAAATCATGGTTTAAAGAATCTAAAGAAAGTTTCTTTAAGGGATTTATGATTGTTCCCGCGTTTCATATATTGGCAAAATAAAAGTAAAGAGAGCAGAGAAAAATGCTAGGATCAACTCCACATACTATGAGGAACATATTTTATCCCCGATCTTCAAATATGGAATACCATCTCTTTATCTCCAATGCCATCAATCAATATCACTGCATCAAGACAAAGCAAACAGTCACATTTCACAATCCACTTTTAATTTCCTGGAAAAAATAGAACAAGAAACGGGTACTAAGACTGTACCCATCTCTGATATTTCTGCTAAGTCTCCTGATGTATCAACCACGGACTTTTGCGCTTTTGAACTTTTAAACTGTGCATTATCCAAACGTCGACTTTCAAAAGCTGATGAAGAGGAATGGGACAAAATACCTCTCCGGACACTACAACAGGCATTGTTGTCATAGAAGTCACGATATAGAAAGATAGTTAAGAATAAGGGTGATCTAACTGAAGATGTAAACTCAAAAAATATATAAAATCGTTCAGTAAATACAATAAAAATCTCTTAAAAATGTACGAACTGTCTCTGTACAATTTAATGTAGTTACATGACATTTGTAAAACTAGAAAATAGAGGCCAAAACCAAACCACTTTCATTTTTCTATGCAATATAATTCATTCAAATGTATTTTTAAGAAGGCAATTTCGCGAAAATTAATAAGAGAAAATTCTTTTAATGACTTAAAGAGTATTTTTATTATTAAATTTATCAAATTACTACAGGTCTTGACAGGTGAAGTCTCACAAAGATAGAGCAGAAAGTACTTTGAAAAAAGAGGGAAAATGCAGGCCTTAATCATATTACTCGCGAAATAATTAGTTTCTCTTTTGATCTTTTCGGCATACTTATTAGCTTCCTAAATTAAAAAAGAAGACACGTTTAATTAAAAATTTCTTTTCCAAATCAAAAGATGTAACAAAGCATGATTTGTGCCGAAAACGAAAGCGGTTGAAGCAAAGCGAGCATTCAGACAAGAGAACATTGCAAACCTGGTGTCAACAGAGAATTTATTTTGAAATAGAAACTTCAACATTATGTTGTTTCACTCTTTATAGGCTTTTGTTATTTGTTTAGTAAAACGAAAGTGAACAACTATTTCATGTCCTTCAAAAGAATGCGAGGTCATGTCATTTTTTGTTTCATTTGAAAGAACATATAATGGAAGAATATTTGTTAAACATTAATTTTCTTTTGTACTATGTGTTCATTCATTTCTAATCTTCTCTAATGAATACAAAATGACATAGTTAATGAAGAATTTACTTCGTACATATTGTTGCGAACTTGTAATCGTGTTTCCCAGCCATGTAAGCTGGGGAAGAGACATTAACAGAGGCTCTTAATAGCTATCTAAGAAATGGAAGCCATTGCCCCCCCCCGACGACCTTGGTGACTTTCGCGACAAAATGAAGGTTCTCAAAAATACTAGAAATTTCTCAATATCTCAATTAGGAGCAGAAATACACCGAATGTACTAGATGATTCTATGTGACGTCAATGTAAGTAACCGTAGTTTCTGAACAACGACGAAGATCTTCGGAGTACGAAAAATCTCTTTGGAGTCTTATTCGCATTCCGAGTTGGTCAGCTGTTAGACGCTGAGCGCTATTGCACCCTTCCGCTCCTCTCCCCCTAACTTAAAATACGTTTTAACCTATGCATGTTACCCCTCGTTGGAAAGCTCTCGTCATTTGCAGTTTCTTCCACCCTCTTTCATTCTTGTAGCTGCAATACTTATGAGAATAGAGGGCAAAATGTTCTTTTCTTTATTAGGTAGATTCCTTATAGGAACTCTACCTATTGCAATGGTTCTCATGACACGACTTTCGGAAAATTTCTGCAGATCTTCATCGATCATGACCCCTAGAACCCAAAACCACCCTTCGTTAAAAAGTTTATATATATATATATATATATATATATATATATATATATATATATATATATGTATAACGCTTTTTCCCATGTTATCTTGTGAACACGATAACTGGAGTAATTTTGATGTAAATTTAACCAGCTTGGGATATGTTGTAAGGACAGTGAAAATCTCGGTCGAGTTCGTTGATGGGCTATCCAGCTCAAAGGGGGTGGAAATGGTGGGGGGTGGAAATTTTCATTTTTCCATAATTCCTTTACAAATGAAAATAGAAAGAAAATTTAAATTAGGAGAATTATTGCCTTATTATAACGAACACTTTTTGAGTTTAAACTTTTCCGATAGCTACAATTGTTTAGAAGTTATGAGCTGAAAAGTGATTTTCCCACCCTTCCCCTCCTCTCCCCCAACTTAAAGTACGTTTTAACCTAAGCATGTTACCCCTTGTTGGAAAGCTCTCGTCATTTGCAGTTTCTTCCACCCTCTTTCATTCTTGTAGCTTCAATACTTATGAGAATAGAGGGCAAAATGTTCTTTTCCTTATTATTATTAGTAGAGAAGTATATGCATAACGCTTTGGCCCGTGTTATTTTGTAAACACGATAACTAGAGTAATTTTGATTAGATTTTAACTGGCGACGTATATGTTGTAAGGACGGTGAAAATCTCGGCCAAGTTTACAGATGGGCTAACCAGCTCAAAGGGGGTGGAAATGGTGAGGGACTGAAAATTTCATATTCCCATAATTCCCTTATGATTCAAGATAGAAAGAAAATTCAAATAGGCGAATTATTGTCTTATCACAACAAACAACTTTTGCATTGAAACTTTTTTGATAGTCACAATTTCTTAGAAGTTATGAGCTAAAAAGCCATTTTCAATCCCCTCCTCAACTTATCATTTCCCCATAGCTCTGTTACGACTAAAGATAGAAAAAAAATTTCAATTAAGCGAATTATCACCTTATGATAACGAACAACTTTTATACTAAAAGTTTTTTGTCTGATAGAATTGCTTATAAGTTATGAGCTGAAAAGCGATATTCAAAGCCCCCCCCCCAATTTATCATTTTCCCATACCTTCGTTAAGATAGAAGATAAAAAGAAAATTTCAATTAGGGGAATTATCACCTTATCATAACAAACTGCTTTTATATTGAAAGTTTTTTGACAGCAAGAATTACTTAGAAATTATCAGTTCCCATCAACCTCATTCACTTTCACTTTTTATACGGTATAATATATAATTAATTTATGACTAATTAATTTATAGTTAATATCTTTGTTAAATTTTGTTAATTATAACTGTTAATTGATATACCTGGCTTTGCTCTGGATTAAAATGTTTTCATGTTTAATATTTTCAATGTAAAAATTACTATTGTATAAATATTATAATACACAAATTCCTTTTCTGATCTAAAACGCTTTCAATTAAAACGAGAATATCAATTCAATCAGACGATTTTTAAAAACATCCGTATTCTTCATACGTTATTATTTGTTATATAGGTACGTCATATTTTGTTAACAATTACTAAAGTCAATGAAAGGTTTTAATGAATATTTTGAAACAATTAAATTAACTATTTAATTATTCATTAATTTAAAGCGCGAAAATAAATCAATAGCTGATCCCGATATAAATTGTTAAATCGTCTTTTTTTAAAATTTTCTTTTAGCATTCTCCCTTCTGGAAACAGTTCTTCGTATTATTTTTGAGCAACAAGAATATTGCTACGAATTCAGTTTAAAATTAATTTTGAAAAAAATATTAAAATGAGAGAAACAAATTTATGGAAATGAAAGACATCGCGGAAAAACGCCTTGCTTAATTTTTAATTAAGTGAAATTTTAAGCATCTTTTAGGCTTTGAAAAGTTGAAGGTGACCTTTCTCTTTTCTTAAATAAAAAGTTTGAAAAGTTTGTTTGAAATCAGTCCAGTGGTTTAGGAGGAGATGTGAAACATACATACATAGCCACAGTTACTTTTATTTAAATTAATATAATTATTAGATAATTATAAGATAAATATTACTGGATATAGTATGAGCCATGAAAAAGGTTTTAGTGAAGTTTTGTAACAATTAACTTTTAACCTTTATTAAGTAAATAGTTAATTTTAATTAATCAAATAATTTTAATAATTAATTTGATAATAGGTTTTTTGACAGAATACTTTAATTTGATATTTAACTAAACATGGCGGGACCATGATTTGTTTAATAAAATCGATATAAAGTAGCCAAAAACGATAGATATTTATATATAAATAAGAGTTTCCTTTATCCTTTTTACTATTGAAAATTACTTCCTTAACTTTAAGGTATGTGACTACCTTCGGAGCACTTTTTTTCAAATTTTTAAATTTTTAATGAAACATTCATGTTTTTAATTAAAATGAGTTATAAAACTGAGAATTACAATGCAATTTCATTGGAAATTTAATTCACTTTCAAATTATAGGCAATTTTTAGCAAAATTTTAGTGAAAATTTGCACTTACGCCAAACCTCCTATAAGAAGTTGTATTGAATATATTTCATCAATATTTGCACAGTATATAGCTAACATGCTTATCTGTGTTATGAACTAGGATATTTTTAATACCTCGAAAGGTGTTGGAGATATTCCAAACTTTGCGAACAAAGTCGAATTTTTTTAAAAAAATCATCGATTTTTCTCACTAAAAAGTCAATAAAATAAATAAATATAGGCAGAGAGCTTAGATTCTAGTTCATAACATAGCTAGAAACAAATAAAACATTTTGGCCAAATTTCATTTTAATATCTTAAAAACATTTTCCAAAATTATGTTTGCCGTGTAGAAAAATATCGAAAATTCCAATTTCTCAGAAAACGCTTTTAAAGATTTTCATAGAGTACAAAAAATTTTGCACACATCTTAGAATCTTAAAACTCGCAATATTTACAAGTCAAACCCTCTTTTAGTTGATTTTAAACGACTTTTGTGTTCTTTCAGCTTTTCAGATTTTTTCTGAATAATTTTGTATAGTAGATAGTTAGTGGCGTCTCGATATCTGAATTAGCTTTTTGTGAATTTTCATGTAATTTTTAAGCATCTATGGATAAATTTACACTTCAAAACACATGAGAACAGGTAACAGTTCAAAATAAATGGAATTAAATTATAAAACAGCAATTTGAGCGCAAAAAGTAATTTTCATTGTTGTAATTACTGTTGTGTTGCATTTTTTAAAAAAAGCGTTGCAAAAAACCAATAAAACAATAAAAATAAGAAATGGAAGCTAAAATCTATGTTTTTAGACAATATATTGCTTGAGAATTTAAATATAGTTGTTTAAACTAATTGTTTGTATTTTTAAGGCTCTTTTAATTGCCACTTCCGGTATCAGAATTGTCACTTCCGGTTATTATTAATTCCGGTTATTATTAATTCCGGTTATAACTTTATTTGTAATTACAGCAGAAACAAAAATAAAGCATTTTTAGATACCTAAATGTATGGACTACAAAATGAACAAATAAAACAAATTTCGAAAATTTTTTGCAAAACGAGGAATTTAGGGTAGTCACATACCTTAAAATTGTTTGGGATTTTCTGCCTGGGTATTTGGTTTTAACCGTCGATGGAGATTTAAATTTACTGTTTAAATTGGCTGCATTTATATCCTATGCTTTAAAAACACGTATTAAATTTGCCACACACAATGTTTAATAATTTTATTCTCTTATATGTTAAGAATTTAGTGATTATTATCTCTGTAACCAGGGAGTTCTCTAAATGAGCCCATTTTAGTAGTATTTAAGTGTTTCCATGTCATGTGATTTTACCATATGACAAAGTAATGTTCGCACAATTATATTGTAACATGGATTAAATAAATTAATTTTTAAATCTAGAGTCTTACTTCATTCGTGTCAAGAGTCAATTTCTTGTTATTGTTTCAGATAGACTGGCTTAATGTTATCTAGGAGATATTTGCACTGCTGAGATGTTTATTTCTTTATGACTCCTACCTGTTGAATGATTATGTGTTGAGATATAAAAAAATTGACCAATGAACTGACCGATAAATCTATCATAACTTTTTGGAATGAAAAATGGAATGACAAAACCTTGATATAGTAAAAAATTAAATGTCATGAAAACAGAATCACAGCGTAAATAGTGCAATGTGTAGAAACAATAAAGTCATTGGCTATGTCTGTATTGATCAATATGTAATATTTCATTACTTTTGTAACATTAACGTAAAGGAATCTACCTTTGCCTTCAAGCTTGCCGAAAAGGGATTTTTTTCTTATCTTTTCCAGAAGTCAACAGTTTTTCAAGGGAATCGTTCATAATTACATCCTTTCTATTACTCCGTTAGTTACAATAACTAATAGATACGCACTATAGTACCATATAATTTTTTTCAAGCGATAACCCGCCAAATCTGAAAATCCGCAAAATTTGATTGTAAACCTGCAAAACGGAAATTGAAGGTTTCTTAAGTGAAACATTGTTTTTCATCGCTATCCAAGATGGCGGTCGTTTGGCGAGCATTTTCACTGTTGGCGAAGTTTTGCGAGCTTGGCGATGAGACCGTACCGTAAACTTAAATCTAACCGATGATTGCGACTAACGGAGGGTTACATATACTATGATACGTTCTTACGTTGGTGTGGTATGATGATTGTTATTAGGTGATGTTTCTATAATAATGAATTATAAATTAAAGAATAAATTATAAAAAATAACTTAAATAAATTCTGTTATTTTATTTATTGTATTTTTTCCTTCCTTTCTACTTCTTAATACACTAATAAAAGCCTGTTTTTAAAACCTGTTTATTAAATTTGCTTTCAGCTCATTTGAAGTTAATTTTCTCCTTAAATGAGCGCCACTCTGTGCATAAACTCCTATTACTTCTTCCTTTTTTTCTTATCTTTTCCAGAAATGAACAGTTTTTCAAGGGAATCATTCATGATTACATCCTCTCTACTACTCCGTTAGTCACAATAACTAATAGATACGCACTGTAGTACGATATAATTTTTTTTAAAGCAATAACACACCAAATCTGAAAATCCGCAAAATTTCGATCGTAAACCTGCAAAAGGGAAATTGAAGGCTTCTTACGTGAAACTTTATTTTTCATCGTTATCCAAGATGGCGGTCGTTTGGCGAGCATTTTCACGGTTGGCGAAATTTTGCGAGCTTGGCGATGAGACCGTACCGTAAACTTAAATCTAAC
>BGPR01000021.1:926290-951569 GCA_013235015.1 Araneus ventricosus | reverse complement strand
TTTTGCGAGCTTGGCGATGAGACCGTACCGTAAACTTAAATCTAACCGATGATTGCGACTAACGGAGGGTTACATATACTATGATACGTTCTTACGTTGGTGTGGTATGATGATTGTTATTAGGTGATGTTTCTATAATAATGAATTATAAATTAAAGAATAAATTATAAAAAATAACTTAAATAAATTCTGTTATTTTATTTATTGTATTTTTTCCTTCCTTTCTACTTCTTAATACACTAATAAAAGCCTGTTTTTAAAACCTGTTTATTAAATTTGCTTTCAGCTCATTTGAAGTTAATTTTCTCCTTAAATGAGCGCCACTCTGTGCATAAACTCCTATTACTTCTTCCTTTTTTTCTTATCTTTTCCAGAAATGAACAGTTTTTCAAGGGAATCATTCATGATTACATCCTCTCTACTACTCCGTTAGTCACAATAACTAATAGATACGCACTGTAGTACGATATAATTTTTTTTAAAGCAATAACACACCAAATCTGAAAATCCGCAAAATTTCGATCGTAAACCTGCAAAAGGGAAATTGAAGGCTTCTTACGTGAAACTTTATTTTTCATCGTTATCCAAGATGGCGGTCGTTTGGCGAGCATTTTCACGGTTGGCGAAATTTTGCGAGCTTGGCGATGAGACCGTACCGTAAACTTAAATCTAACCGATGATTGCGACTAACGGAGGGTTACATATACTATGATACGTTCTTACGTTGGTGTGGTATGATGATTGTTATTAGGTGATGTTTCTATAATAATGAATTATAAATTAAAGAATAAACTATAATAAATAATTGAAATAAATTATTTTATTTGTCTTTTTTTCCTTTCTTTCTACTTCTTAATACACTAATAAAAACCTGTTTTTATTAAATTTGCTTTCAGCTCATTTGAAGTTACTTTTCTTCTAAAATGAGCACCACTATGTGCATTCCTGTCTGAAACTCTTATTACCTCTCCCTATTTTTCTTATCTTTCCCAGAAGTCAACAGTTTTTCAAGGGAATCATTAATAATTACATTCTCTCTACTATTCCATTCGGAACGTTGTTTTTTCACTACATACCAAATGTCGTTAAACTTTATCTTCATAAATAATGAAACTTGCTAGAATTAAAAGAATCATCTTTAGAAGGAACTCCAACTATCTTTTTTTACCTGCTTGAAAACAAGGGAGTATGATAATAACAACTGAAATAAAAACACAGTTGCGTTCAATTTTTTTTATGAAAAGAATGCGTGAAAAGATAATTAGAAAAAAATTTCTTTCCACGAATTCCTTGGAATTTGTTTTAGACTGTCAGAGTCTCTTTGGTTGGAAGCAGTTGAGAATATTTCTGGAAATAAATCCCTAAGAAAGACTTTTAAACAAAGGCATTTGGAAGGATCATTGAGTTTCATCACACTTGGGGAAAAATTTCATTAGGATAGCGAATATGTACTTAAAGTAGAGAAATAATTTTTAAAGAATTTTATGGAGGCATTTTAAACTTCGAATTGCCTAACCAATTTTTTTTCTACTCGACGCATTTTCGTAGACGAAAAAAAAAAAATGGGACGGGCACATGTCAATGTCAACTGGTTAAATTTTTATCACAAATAGTACTTACTATTAAAAGGACAAATATTATTTTAAGTTTCCTTCTCTCACGAAACTGAAAACTTTGAAACCAACACGAACTTTTCGTATTCGCTGCTAAATTTCCGGTTGAAAAAAAGAAAAAAAATTGACAGCACATTTTCGTTCAAAAAAATTTTGGAACAACTCCAAAGTTTTTAATAATGATTTGAATGCTTTGGGTGTGCTAGTAAATAATAATACGTGAAATATTGAATTAAAAAATATATTTAGTAAATTTTAATGAAACCTTTTAAGTCAAAATGATTTTCTTAATTATTTTTTCTAATAAATGTTGAAGAAGTTGGAGAAAATAGACCATGCAAGAATTTTTTGTAACTATATTTTTCTGTGCAACGCTACTTGGATTTTCCACAGACAGTTTAAGAAGCCCTGCTGAAAATTAATAAAAAAGCTTTAGAATATATTAGGTATAAAATAAATATTTTAGATGGTGAAAGACTTTAAATATAAATTTAGAATTGAAATATAGCCAAAGATTATAAATATAGATAAGATTTATTTAATGCGAACAACGAACAAAGTGATGCAAAGCGATAAGCGAACAATGATGTTTTATAACTCTGATGTCATAATCTTGTTGTTCTGTTGTCACTCACTCTTTTATTATCAAAATAAATTTAAAAAATAAACTTGAGCTTTACAAATATAAATTGATGTGATTATTGCATCCATTGCTTTTGAGAGAGGAAAGGCATAAAACAAAGTACTTGTTTAGTGTTGGTGTCCTTACAGAATATACTTAATTATAATCTTCTTCTGCGTATTATAAAAGACATATCCATGGCAAACAGGATACGGATTGTCCTATGAGTTTATTTTGACATTTAGTATCTGAAATTCCTATTTTCGTTTTGATTCTGCATTATAAACCAAGGGAGTGGTCTCCCCTAAACTTTCTCGTATACTTCCCCAAAGGGTGTCATTTTCCCTTCTCCCTGCGCGGATAAGAAATGCGAACCTTCTGTAACCCAGAATGTCATGATTATCTACTAGTTTCTCTTAACGAGCGCCAAGGTCACGAATATCGTCTAGCGCTCGCCAAGTCGCAAAATGGTCTTGCGTCATAGTAAGAAAATTGAATATGCAATTTGAACGCCTTTTTTAACCCATTGAAACAAAAATTGGACACATATCTACAATTAAGTTTACAAGGCTACTTATCAAATTTCATTCATCTAAGTCATTATTTTAAGGAGTTATCGTGTTCACAAGCATGCGATTATAAAAACCTACAGACTGTCGACCGTTTGACGAATTTGGTCCAAAATTTGATACGGACTTACAATCCTGATGATAAACATGTGTAACACATTGTATTTATCTAGATATTTAATTTTTTGAGTTATCGTGTTCACATGAACGCGGACAGACTTCCCTTCGACGGATTTGTCCAAAATTCGGTAGAAACGTACAAATTATTCATAAAGATCACATACCAAATTTCGTTCCTTTAGCTCTAATAGTTTTCGAGTTATCGTGTTCACAGACAGACAGACATAATTCCAAAATTGTGTTTTTCGGACTCAGGGAGGTCTAAAACGTGGAGATTCATCAAAATCCCGAGTTCGAATTTTTCGACGATTATAATACTATCTCTTTGTATACTTAGTATATTAGGAAGTAAAATATGCGTCTGTAATTTTTGAGCACTTGGATAGCTAATAGTGGTAAGTTAGTAAATGAAAATAAATTATTATTTTTTCATCCAGAAAGTGAGATTAATATTTCAACGTGGATGAAAATTCAAAATCTCAGATTAAGTGTAAAAAAATTATACATAAATTTTTCTCAATAACATTTTCTGGAATAATTACTTACAGTTCGAATATCTATTTCAATTTATCCTAAATATCATTTGTTTATTGAATGTGCGTGTTATTTGTGCTCGTTGTGCATAAATGTTATTTGTGCTATTTTAAAGCTGTAATTTATTATACGTCTAATAAAAGTCATCGATTGTTTCCGCTAGTGCTTTTTCTCTTTTCTTTTTATCACAGATGTATAAATCAAAAACACAATTTAAGGAATTGAGACTAACAAGTAAGTTGTAGATTAACGGGCATATGAAATGCACGATGAATAAAATAAAAAAAATTAAGGTATGAGCTTTGAATCATGCGATAAAATGAACGCAAAAGTTGAAAATAACTTTTCTGATTACCATAAAATGCATGGTTCGAATAAAAGCGTGGGCGCCTTATACAGCACCTTATATTTTGTGTATATTTCCTTAAACAAATGGAATATTCTTAGAAGGTAAAGGCGCCCACGCTTTTATTCGAACCATGCATTTTATGGTAATCAGAAAAATTATTTTCAACTTTTGCGTTCATTTTTTCGCATGAATCCAAGCTTATACTTTAATTTTTTTTATTTATTTTATTTTCTACCTTGTAGTGACGGTTGACACAAATACACACGACATGTTAGGCTTAGTAAACCAAATTCAATTATTGAATTATCCAATATAAAACACATATTAAAATTATTATATACATATGTACAATTACATTTTAAAAATGATTTAACGACATTAACTTTCTGAAATATAAATCCGTAATATATTCCATGATAATTTACAATTATTATCAACAATGCAATAGGGAAAAAGAGAGAAACGATCTACACAATTTTCTCTTTTTGCTTTGAGTGCGAAACGTTTGGCGCACACGAAGTAAAAAAAATCTAGTTGTTAGCGAATTCTAACAGAAAGTAGACGCGTAGAAACACGAGCTATTACGTCATTCATCAGTGCATCGGCGGAAGTATTGTGTATTCTCTGTTAGCTTCATGGTGTTGTTATAACCCTACGTAACGTGAGGTTACCACTTTCCAAACTTTATCGCCCCAATATAGGGTTAAAATTTTAATATTATTTTGTTAGGTTTAAAATAGGCATAGATTGCAATTTTTTTTGTCATCGGAAACCCACTGCTGTGCTAAATTCCAAAGTTGTACCTCGATTGGAAGTGATTAAGAAATCGATCTCAAGATTTGAGGACACAACAGTTAAGTTGAATAAAAGCTTATAAAAAGATGATTTTTTTTATTTTTCATGCAGATGCTGACATGCAATATAACTTTATGTTTAGTTTCATTTTTGTTCAGTTTAGATGCATTGAAGTTCAGTTTTGAAGTAATATGAGGAATATTTCAGTACGGACCTCGTAATTTTGAACCGCGATCAGATGACGAGGACGACATCTGAGCTAAAGGTAAGATCCCATCTATCCATGAAACTGAAAGCGAAACCCGCGCGACTGTACCAGTCCTTTTAAGGACTTATTTGGGAACGTCAATCTGCTCAATACCACCCAGCTAGACCAAGACAGCCGCCAGAGCGCCAGTCGTGACAAGCGAATTAACACCAGTTGACAAATACAAGGTGAAAATGTTTTTTTTATATATATATATATATATAATCTTGCTTTAATCTTATCGTTGTATGATAGAGACATATGAATGAAAGAGCGATTGTTATTTTGAATGGACGCATGTATGAGTTATCCAATGCAACTAACCATATTTAGGTGTCTATTCTGGTACCCCTGGTTGGGTTGGGTTCCGCACGTTAACAACGGAACCCAACTCAACTCCCAACACAACCGGGGGTACCAGAATAGACCCCTTAATCTTTTAGAAACACCCCTTCCAGTTAGTTATATGTCAATTTATGTTTAAATCAATTTTTCCGTAAGATCCAATGGTAAGTAATTTTTAGTATCGGAGATTAAGGACCCTGAGTCCACGCGCTCCGTGTAAACCCATTCATCCCTGGTGTGTGCTGGCACCCTCTCTCTAACTTTCCATCCCCACGGCGTCAGATTTAACGTGCATCAGACCCACATACATGTCGGATCTTCAGTGGAATCGGGTTTTGAAACTTGAACCCTCTGACCCCGAATGCAAGACCTCACCACTAGGCCACCATTGCCCCAATATGACTTTATGAATCAGATGAAAAAAGTTATGGTTCTATCTTATAGCTGCCCAGCCAATGGCATATCTAGGGTAAGGGGTGCAGAGGCCACAACATGATTTTTTGCCTCCCTTATCCTCATTAGTTGCTTAGTTTGTGAGACCAGCTCCTGGGGAATGGAAGTTTTCCATCCCGTGATCGAATTTGGCTTTAAAAAATGACATAAAGGCTCTAACGTTTCGCCACAATGGTCAGTGGTGCAGCAAGTATAAGTGGGGCCAGGAGAATAATTTGGTTTTTTTTTTTTATCCCAGTCTTCATTAATGGCTTAGCAAGCGTAAATGGCACTCAGAGAATGGTATTTTTATACCTCTTTAGCCAGCACACCAAATTGCAAATGTGGTTTACAAGGTGATGCAGACCACTATGTTTTTGACTGTACTTTCTCAAAAAATTTCATTTAAATAGAACTGCTAACACAAACAAAACCGATTGGTTTAAAATTTTAGTTAATAGTAAATTTAGACTTGTGAAACTGAAAGAGATCTTTAAGATATGCATATGCAGTGAGCTTCCTGACTGATGAAATGTTGTCAAAAATATATCAATGTTTCTTTAACATCTGTGTGTTCTTTTTGTTTCTTCTTGGAATAGAAAGTTTTAAGCGTGTTCTATTGAATTGTCACTCACGCTGTAATATGGGCTTAATATACTAAGTTTTTGTTTAAATTTTTATTTGTCTTTTGTTTCCTGTTTTACTATTTGATGTTGCTTCATAAACTTTTTGATGTAGACTTACGTTTCTTCATAGTGGTCTAATGGTGTGACGGGGAAGGAAAAAAATTATGACGTTTTTCGTGGTATTTTTAAACGCTTATAGCTCCGCGACCAAATAACATAGAGAGATGGGTTTAGATTCATTTAACAGAGGGTGAACATTAAAGATTGCAAAAAGAATTTTAGAATTTGGAATTACGGTTTAGTCACAGTCGATCTGCAAAGTTGGGGAAACTCACGAAAAAGTTTGATGACGTCACAGCGACCGATGCGCGTACACGCAGATTAAGGCAATTCAGTTATCGTTCTGAGGTTCACGAGAAATATAATCAAGAATTGTTGAATTACGTCGAATTTCGTGCTAAAGTTAAACGCTTATAGCTCAGCAACCAAATAACATAGAGAGTTGGTTTTAGTTTCATTTAACAAAAGGCAGACATTGAAGATTAAAAAAATAATTTTAGAATTTGTAATTACGGTTTATTCAGAGATTAGTTGTAAAGTTGGTGAAACTCACGTAGAAGTTTACATAGATAGTGTCACATAGTCACACTAGACTAATAGTGACTATAGACTATAGAGTTAATAGTCACATACAGCTACTTTAGTCACAGAAAGTCACAGTTGAGTAAGGTAAGTAAGTCTACGTCCCACAATTCCAACGGCTGAGACAGCCTCCCGTCGATTTTTTTTACTCCAGTCGTCATTAAAGGTTTAGAAACCCTAAATGGCACTCGCAGAATGGCATTTTTATACCTCTTTATCATATTTGCTTTAAAAAGTAACATAAAGGCAGAAATGTTTTGACTCACGGCGCTTGGGTCATCTATAGCTCATTTCCCCCTGTCACTGCGCCACTGGCTCTAGAAGTATTATTAAAAAGTTGGTGTGCTGATATGAGCATTAGGAATGAACTGGTCGTTGCGGTCAGGCTGGCTGCCGAAGTTTTTCCTGGTTTTTCTGTCAACCAAACACAAATGTAAGCAAGTCTCCCCTGAAAATCTTCCCGGCAACTTATCTCCATATATGAATCGACTGATGTTAAAAGGGGACTTCTGCATTCTCGGCGGAAATTACATTTTTATTTTCGTTTTTAATTTGATGAAGGTGAATGCATCTTTGATGTAGAAACGGGGCTTCTACCATTCACAGTCACGTTTTGGCACAACACAGAAACGGGGCTTCCACCATTCACAGTCACGTTTTGGCACAGCATCAAAGTTTCCATGTGATGTTAGAAGAAGGCTTCTTCGCAGGAGAGCCCTTTTAACATCAGTATAGCATTTTTCTGCTAGATGTCAGAAGTCCCCTTTTAACATCAATCGATTCATATAGGAACTAAGTGAGGCTTCCAAGTCAAGTGCCCCGGATCGCTTTGACCAACAGAACAGACACTTGCTCTTTATCATGAGTCCTTCATTCATGGGCTTGGTTATATATGCTGGAGCAAATGGGTTAATAAACACCACCACTATGGCTTTGTTTGGGTGCAATGGCTGTGAGTATCTGAAGTCTAATTAACCCTCCGTTAGTCACAATAACTAATAGATACGCACTATAGTACGGTATAATTTTTTTCAATACGCTAAATGTGAAAAACCGCAAAATTTGGATTGCAAACCTGCAAAACGTTAAATTGAAGGTTTCTCAAGTGAAACTTCGTTTTCTGTCGTTATCCAAGATGGGGGTCGTTTGCGAACATTTTTACGGTCGGCGAAATTTCGCGAGCTTGGCAATGAGACTGTATCGTAAACTTAAGTCTAACCGATGATTGCGACTCAGCAGTATTCACCACTAACTGGACATGACAAAGTAACCCGGAGTTCAAAAGCCGAAGGTCGGAAAAAAGATAACCGCAAGTTCAAACTTTACTCACTGCTATTTTTTCAACTCCGGTTAGTTAACAGCAATTCTCTTGACTTGCGGTTACTGATTGAATCTCATTGGTCGAAACAGACCTCGTGACCTCGAATGATTTGTTAGTGCTTGGGATCAATTGCTAATTGCATGGATGCAACAGCGTAAAAACGCAGAGCAATCAACACTTGTTCGACAGCGGATAGGGCATTATTTAATGTCGATGTGCTCTCAAATTTTTCGTGTTTTAGAAGAGTCAATTCAACGACACTGTTTTTAGTGAGGCGAAACCGTCTTCTAAAATCAAAATCATAGTCGTGCATTTCAACGAAAAGGTCTTTTATTTTTTTTTTTTTACTTTTCTTTCTCTATTTTTTTAAACAATCCAACTGTTCAATTAAAGAAATTTTATTTAGTTTATCCATGTTTCTTTTCACGACGAGAGCTTCAACAGCTTGATCTGAATCGTCAAATTTGTAAACAAACAAAACTCGCTTATAGCGCGTGTGCAGATAAATCTAACCTAGCTTTGAGCCTACTACGCATGCGCAGTTAAATCTAACCTAGCTTACAGCCTGGTTGAAATTCCGTAACTCGAACGGGCGGTCAGTGGAATGAACCTGAGGTCAATTTACGGTGAAATGAATTTTCAACTCCGACCGCCGTTTATACCGCCAGTCAACTTTAACCGCCGGTCAGAGGTGAATACGGCCGTTATAGTAGTTTACATATACTAAGATACGTTCTTACGTTGGTGGTGTATTATGACCTTCATTTGGTGCTGTCAAAATCAGATTTTATCTAAGAAGAAGCCAAGTACTTTTCATAAATCTTTTAATGAGAAAAGATATGCATTGTCTCTTTACACTAAAATAATATTTCATATCAGCTGCAAATATAATTTATTTAATTCGTGTAGGAAAGGGAGATACAATTCTACACCTGATATTTAATAATGTGAATTGCAACAAATATTTACTAATTTCTTGTATTTTCAAATTTTCTTCGATGAAACTTATTGTGATATCACACGAGTTGAAATATTGAAAACCCAGGGTTAAATAAAATTAATTCAAAAACTTTTATACTTTAGAAAGAAAGTCACTTTTAATATTTGTGAAATATGAAAAAGGATATAATATCTGCAGTGTTCAAAGACAATTTTATGCAGAGATACCAAAAATTAAAAAATTCACTCAATCCTAACAATTTCTTTGGAAATCCCTCTTTCATTATAATTTTACTCTTTTAGAACTTCCCTTCCATTTTACTCTCACCAAAAAAGTTTAACAATCTATAGCAAAATTTAGGACTTTCGAAGAAAATAAGGAAAATTTATTTTTATTATTTTATGTGGAAAAATTGAGAAATAACAAGAAAAAAATCGCCTTCACTTCTTAGTGTTAATTACTACTGTAGTAAACATGATAAAATTTCTTTAATTCTCTCCATTCCGTTGGAAATATGCAAAGAGGAGGTAAAAATGATAAAGCACACAAGAATAATTTTCCAATCCAGAAATATATCTCTTAACTTAAGCAACTTTATTTACTTATCGGAGCAAAAAGCTATCGAGATTAAAAAGAGAATCGTGATAGTAAAATACCTTTCCCAGATAGCAATTTTAGTTTGCAGCAAGCTTGCTACAAATTTGTCATGACAAGAGTGCAAGCTTGCCACAAACTTGTCATGACAAGAGTGCAAGCTTGCAGCAAGTTCGAAGTCACCATGGAACGAACTTGCAGCAAGTTTGCCACAAGCTTGCCGTGCAAACTCATTGCAAATTATAGCAAAAACAGAGTACGAACACAACCCGGGATAGAACTCGCGACCTCCCGGTTCCGAAGCGGAGACGCTAACCATTGAGCCAGCTGAACTCCGAGAGGAGAAGATAGATTTCGCTAATACATCGTTCGATTCGATTCGTATACGATTTATTTTAAACTTTTCTTGATTTCATTAATTTTTTGAGTTAAGAATATGATTTGAAGTCAAAGAGAGAGCGATTTTCGCTAATAACAACGTTTTGCTAGTAGAATAAATTATGAAATTAGAGTTCAAAAGTAATTACGTTAAAATGGGACAAAATGTATAAGTTTATTTTTCAACAAACATTGACTGTTTTTTCGGTTTAATTTTGTTTATAAACGCTAAAATTTCAACATTAAGAAAAAGGCGATATAGTTTTCTTTAAAGTGCGAGTGATATATTTAGTAAAAAGATGGAAAATGTTTCAAAAACTTTTTATAAAAAAGTTAGTTTTTTTTACAAATTATGATTGATTTATTGAATTAATAAAAAGAAGGACGGTCTAGGAGATGCTATTAAAAATCGGATGTTTTTTTTTAAACATAGACAAAGATAATTATCTCTTTGTGCTGTCTTTGCAGGAAACTTGTTTCGCATACTTGCTGCAAGTTTGATTTGCAAGCGAGGGTGGCGCTAGTTGTCACAGCGAACTTGCTACAAGTTCGTTTCAAGTTTGACGCGTCAAATTTTGCCATGACAAGTCAATATCAAACTTGCTGCAAACTTACGTGCTATCTGGGTTTATACTGAAATAGTTGTGGATTCTCTTGTTTAGTGGGAATATTGACAGGGCAGAAGAGTGTCCATAAGAACTTTAGTTGGAGGGGGAATGCAAAAAGGATTGCACTGCACATCGAAGTTTTAATATTTTTATACTTCAGACAACATAATCGTCTTTGTAATAATATTACAAAACAATACAAATAAAAATGCCAAGAAATTTATATTTTTAAAAGAAAGTAATAGTCTTTGTAATAATATTCCAAAACAATACAAATAAAAGTGCAAATGAAATTTAGATAATTTGCTAATCGACTTTCAACTAATATGCAAAACGTAATTTGGACAGAAAATTATTCACAAACAAATCCATTGGAACCCAGTAGTCACCACAGAAATCTCTTTCCCTTCAATTTTATTTCTTTAAATGTTTTCTTCCCTTTCACTTAAAAAAAAGACAAGTGCAATCCAAAATAAAATTTAAGAAACTCGAGTTAAAAAAAAGAAATTTTTTTAATTGTCTTTTTCGCACTTTCGTCAATGAATCGAAAAATAACAAAAAGTCGCTTTCACTATTTTGTTATAATTGCTAATTTTTCAATCTGCCCACTTTCTCCAGTTTCACCCCCTCCGTTGAAAATGCACAAAGAAATGACAGGAAACAAAGAACACAATACAAAGTTTCCATTCTAGAAATATATCTCTTAATTTCAGCAAGTTTCTTTATTTATCGAGGCAAAAACGCTACCGCGATTTTGCATGTAGTAAGAAGTAAAACGCCGTTCCTAATGCAATGGCAGTGAGGAGGAGGAAATTACAAACGCTTCTTTCGAAAAGTTCCTGTCTTCGGGGAGTAATGGGGAAAAGGGGAGAATTTATAAGAATTCTAACTGCAGGGGGAATGCTAAGGGGATTCCCTCTTCTGCAAGAACAACTTCTTCAAACGAACTGGGAGAAAAATATTTGTTTAGAGAGCAGATCAGACACCTCCAGGAGGAAATGAGATTTTTCAACGTTGTTCCTTAAAGAAACAATCAAGCAAACCATTTTTTGCTTTACATTGATGACTTTTCAAGAGGTTTTTTTATTTTCATTTCTTTTATAAAGAGTAGGATTCAATGATTTATCAGATGAATCGCGAAACAAGGTTCCTTGTTTTAAAAAGGGATACAATTTTTTTTAGTTAGCTACTTTGCAATTAATATGATTAAATTTCAGTTAGGAACAGTGGTGTAATTATATGGTATGTACCTCTGGCAAATGTTTAGGTCCTTACGGAATTTAGCTCATCATACTCACGAAAAATAAAAATAATTATATTTTCAGATGTTAAATCACGTTTCATAATATTGTTAATCGATTTCAAAGGATATTATAACTTAGAAGTAGTAAAAAATAATTTAGTCATATATTTTACAATTTTGTCTGACACAACTTTTTTATATTTTTTTGTAAATCAACAATATTTTACAAATAATTTAAATCTGTTTATTTCGAGCTTTCATTTCAGCAAAAATATCTATTATTTCTTTTAAATCCAGTGCTCGTGTCAAAGGATGGTCGATTGACAGCATTGTTAGATTGCGCAACCTCTTTTGTCATCTGGAATTTCTTTAATAGGATTTTATTGATTTTAATTCTGAAAATGAATGCTCCCCTATTAGAATAAGATGCCGTGCAATATTCGTATGATGTCTTTAAGATATTATGTGATATTCAGAATATCGTGGCTACATCCTGGACACAAAATGGTTCTTTACAATATGTAGTTATGGAACACTTTTTTTACTTTAAGGAAGTCCACATTTCAAGAAAGTTTGTCGGCACAAAATGGTTCTTTATAATAAGTAGCTGTGGAACGTTTTGGTACACATTTTTAACTTCATAGCAGCCCCCACTTCAGGAAAGTTTAATTGCGCAAAATGGTTCCTTACAATAAGTAGTTGTGGAATGTTTTGGTACACTTTTTAACTTAAAGGCAGTCCATATTTCTGGAAAGGAACTTCATAACAATCCCTATTTCCGGAAAGTTTGATGCCACAAAATGATTCTTTATAATAAATAGTTGTGGAACATTTAGGTACACTTTTTAACTTCAAGATAGTCCACTCTTCAGGAAAGTTTAATGATACAAAATGGTTCTTTATAATAAGTACTTGTAGAACGTTTTGGTACATTTCTTAACTTGAAGGCAATACACACTTCAGGAAAGTTGGATGACAGAAAATGGATTTTTATAATAAGCAATTGTGGAAAGTTTTGGTACACTTTTTAACTTCAATGGACTTCACACTTCAGGAAAGTTTGATGATACAAAATGGATCTTTATATTAAGTATTGGAACGTTTTGGTACATATTTTTAAATTGAAAGCAGTCCACACTTCAGGAAAGTTTGATGACAAAAAAATGTTTCTTTAAAATAAGTGGTCGTGGAAAGTTTTGGTACACTTTTAGTCACCTCTTGGATAATTTGAACTAAATTACTCCACTATAGCCTGTTGTTCGGCCCCAATGTTTCCTCACAGCCGCACTCACTTCTTTTTCAATGACTCGTGAATCTGCGCAGATTCCGTGACTCTAATTCATCATGATCCCTTTTTGACACTCTCAATACAAATTAACACTGGCAATACGAAAACAATTTCGGAAGTTCCCATGGTTTGAAAACAATTTATCATTTCTTTTTCTATGTCTAAGAAATCGATGCAGTGTTTCACGACAACGATCACTGTAATGTTTGTTGAATTCCCACAGCACACTTTACACTCTTTATATTAATTTTCATGAAACACAATTGGCCAAACGTACTTATAATACGTGCCATCCCGTATTGGTTACGCCATGTAAACATCGAAAGTATGATGTGATCTTATTAATGCGACTTGAAAGTTTATGTATTGAAACATACATATTCTAATTGTATAACATACAATTTCTAAATGGGCTTTAGCAGCTCCTCTATTTTGACGTAGACTTGCGTCTCTCCATAGTGGTCTAATGGTGTGTCGGGAAAGGAAAAAATTATGACTCTTTCCGCGCTAAAGTTAAAAGCTTATAGCTCCACAACCAAATAACATAGAGAGTTGGTCTTAGTTTCATTTAACAGATAGAGGTAAACATGGAAGATTGCAGAAAGAATTTTAGAGTTTAATATTACGGTTTAGTCACAGTAGAGCTGCAAAGTTGGTGAAAATCACGTAGAATTTTACGTAGATAGAGTCGCTTAGTTACGCTAGATTAATAGTCACTATAGACTATTGAGTTAATAGTCACATACAGCTACTTTAGTCACAGGAAGTCACAGTTGATTGAGATAAGCAAGTCTACGCCCCTCAATTCCAGCGGCCGTTTCGCAGAGACAGCCTCTCGTGTATTTCTTTATGATTTATTAATGATTTTTCAACATTTAAAATTGAAAAGCTGCCATGACTTAGGAGAATAAAATTTAGCATTTTAGAAGAAAGCATAAAATTAATAGAAATAGCACTGAATGAAACAAATGATTAATATTTTAGAATTTTATGTCAAAGAAAAACACTTTGTTTTACTTATTAGAAGAGATTTCCAAGATTTTCTAAATTGTTACTGACTGAAAAAAGGAATACCTGTTTTAAAGGTATCATTAATATATTAATAACAAATAAATATTTTAAGATACATATTAAGAAAAATAACTTTCTAAGCGATTTACTGAGAGAGAAATTAATAACCTTATTTTTGTATGAGTAGGAAATTAAGCTTAATAATGCATATTCTTTAATGGACTCCTTATCAAATTTCAACAATGTAAATATCTAAGGTATCTATAATAACATACGATCTGAAAAGTTTTAATATTTACTAATTCTGTCCCATTTATTTTTTATTTATTGTCATTTAATGTTTTAAAATAAATTGAAATATAATTATTGTAAGAATATGTAACGAAGAAAAGAATTTCAGATTAAAAATAAAGAATTTAAGAGTTAAAACTTCCTAGAAAATCAACTTTTGTCGTAATCAGAACTAAATTTCGAAATGCAAAATTGCTTTTAATGTCTCATTATTTCTGAAATTTTCAGAATCAAGTCTGAGTACTTAAGTTTTCTTGATAGTTTTATAATTATTTTAGAATAAAACTGAAAATACGGGGGATGAGAAAAAAAAGTTCGAAGTTTCCTTCACGCTGGCTAAAAATAACTTCAGAGATGAAAAAACTGTTTTCGTTTCGACCGAGGTATTTCAGGAAAAAAGTTTTTTTTAAGGAGATTTTTTTTCTTCGGTGACAGTGTTGACATTAATCAAATTTCTTTGCTGAATTATTTTTTTTTATTCTTTCCCGCTTTTTTAGACGGAAAATGTAAATATTCAATGATTTGTTAGAAAAAAACTAAAATGAAGAGAAAAATTTCTTTCAATTATGATTTAGAGAACGAAGAATTTTTGTAAAATAAATGGAATGCTGAAATATTGCATCATAACTATAATCTTGTATCTTTGTGTCAATTCATTATTAAATAAACAAATACAATTTGAGATGAAAGTTTGTAGTTGTCTGTATTTCCGAAACTCGACTCAAAGGATTTACGAAGCTTCAATTTTAAAGAGTTAGTTTTCGTAAAAAATCTTTTCGGAAAGCGGAAATTTTAGGCAAACAATTGCTGTTTTTTTATAGTTTAAGGATAAATAATTAGCAGGTTTAGAAAAACATAAGAAAGGCGCAGTTCGGGTCCGTACCGTAGATTTTTTGTGAAAACGTCGGGATAAAATCATAAAACAAGTGTTTCATATTAATATGTAATATAATTATCAATTTCTTTAATACAATATTTACACAGAGTAGTATAAGGGTTACAGAATAAATAAATCACAAGCTACCACACACCCTTGCTACATGCGATAAACTTGCTTACTTATATTCTTAACTTTACTTATATTCTGATAAATATTTTTATTGTATCACTTTGGGTCCTAGTAATACTCATACTCCTCAAGCTCTTTAAATGACACCAGAATCAATATCCTAGCTAAACGTGTTTACCCGCTACGCTTATTTATAGCAATCACGCGCATGCGCCTACACTGGTACGATGACATCACAGGCAAAACAAATACTATGCGACAAACTCTCACAGATATGATCTATCCATTGTGGGGTCAACCATTCTTTTCACATGATTAGTTTCGTAGTTATTATCGATTCAAATCGGACGGTATTTTGCCACACACTGTAAAAAATATCCGTTTTTTTCCCGGACTTTTTCCGTATATTTGACGGTTTAAAGCTGTTTTGTTGACAAAACGGTTTTTCACCGTTTTCCGCTCCAGCCATAAGCGGTTTAAAACCGTCAGTTCAAATTCTATTTTTCGTCATACGGTATTGCTTTCCGTATGATAACTTTCCCTTTTCTTAAATGTAATTTTATTGCATTCATTTCATGTTTTTAATAGGATTCCATCTCCGTTATTGTTTACACATGTTGCTGTAACCTGTTGTCACTCATGAAAGCTAACCTTAAAACACGTGTTCTGGCAATAGTTGATTTTTACACCACTAGGTGGCGCCACTAGAGTTATAGCGACTTTAAAACTCAAATAGATTATTTTTACTTCACTTTATGAAGCCTCCGGTGGTTCGTGGTTAGAGCGACTGCCTTTTATTTCTATGAACGCGGTTTCGATCCCCGGCTCGGAGGAGTTAGACGTTTTGTCACCATCTTGCATCGAAATCGTCCAAGTAAGTTCAATTAAGAATTCTATTAATTAAACTAATTGAAATTAATAATTAAGCCTTGATTAATTAATATTCCTAATTGATAATACACATCAGCACATTTCAACTCGAACAGAAGGAGAAAAACAACTCAACTCAGTCGATGACGTCACTTACTTCGATGACTTAATTTTTACGGACACAACTTAATTTCATACGGTAAAAAACCGTTGTGACTACGGATTTACTTCGTAACTTTTACGGGAAAAACTTGTTCCTGTATGGTAAAAAACCGTTGTGCCTACGGATTTACTTCGTAACTTTTACGGTTTTGCACAACCAACCCAGCTGCCAGTTTAAAACCGTAAATTTTACGGGATTTTTTTTACAGTGCACAAGAAAGTTCGATCGACTATCACTGTAACGAGCAGAAAGACATTTTCGCGTCAAAAAACAACTTAACTTTTTCCCTCTAAATTTTTTGGCTTAATATTTGTCATTGTGCTTATATCTATGTGAGATTTTCTTCTGATATTTTAAAATATTCGCGTGGTTACTCTTATAACAGGTGTGGCAAAAAAGTCCAAAACTGGTTCAACACAACCGCAACATAGAATTAGATTTCCAGCGGTAGTAAAGAAAAATCTTTGTTATGCAGTATGCCTACTGACATTACCATTTTAACATTGAGAATTATTGTAGTAGGAACCTTATTATCACGTTTTGATGTCTCTCTCGTTTTACCTGATAATGAACAAAACAATTCCACTTGTAATCACAGCGATTCCATTTGCTACACTGCCATATGAAGATTACATGCTACTACCGTTGCAAGAAGAGCCCAATGCTGATATTTTTTGTTGCTGCGTAGAGCTGTTATAGGAATTTTTTCATATACCTACATAATCGCATGTATGCAATTAATATACCTATATACAGTAAAGCACCGGTTATAAGTTTCTCGTTTATACGTCGTTTACATTTATACGTCGGTCATTTCATCATAGTCCCGATTCATTCGTATTCGCTGTAATGATAAATTACTTCGTTTATGGGACGCAACGCCTCGGTTATACGTCGTTTTCGCCCGTTCTAAAAAGTGAAAATTTGCTGTTTTCTTGTATATGAACTGTGATAAAGATGTTATAACTTCAAAATTATTCACAATTGATGAATTAATAGAAAGCAAATTGTCTGATGGTAATTTAAGCAACGATGATGAAGTTATTCCACTTTCGTTTAAAGACGTAATGTCCCGATTCATTCGTATTCATTGTAAGGATAAATTACTTTGTTTATAGGACGCAAAGCCTCGGTTATACGTCGTTCTCCCCCGATCTAAAATGTGAAAATTTCCCTCTTTCTAGTATGTGAACTGTGATAAAGATATTATGACTTCCAAATTATTCACAATTGATGAATTAATAGAAAAAAAATTAATTGTCTGATGGTAATTTAAATAATCATGATGAAGTTAATCAATTCGTAATGCTCTACTTAATATTCACAGAGATAATCAGCACGTCAGACGACGGTTAAAGACTTTTTAAGTTTAACGCCTACCTGCATTCACATAAATCGTATAAAATACGTGTAATTAGTACTCAAGATATGCAATAACTGCATGATTTTAATCACTTTTATGATGAATGTAAAATTTTAAAGTTTAATTACTATTTCCGTACTAGGTAGTAATATATTAGTGCTATCTTAAAAAGCTTTATAATTATTACTTTCAAATGAATTTGCATTAGTAGCATTAAATTTGTAACAATCAAAGTTGTTTAGTGAATTTCGATTATACGTCTTTTCATTTATACGTCGTTTTACGTTAATCCCTTGAAAGACGCATAAACGGTTCTTTACTGAATGTTGTCACAAAAAATTCACTTTAACAACTCATGATGTTAATATATCAATATAACTTAGCATGCTGTTTTTATCAAGATGAGATCGCTGCAAATAAATAGTACTGTACCTCACTTCATCGGATTTCTGCAGAAATAATACCAGAAAGTTTTAATAATCTACGTGTACTCACTGTTCATAGCATATAATTAATATTATAGTGGGCTCCGCGTAATGTGATCGCGGTTAATGTTATCATTCGCTTTATATTATCAAAAACCTCAGGTCCCGAACCAACGCATTCATGGCATATAATTAATATTATAGTGGACTCCGCGTAATGTGATCGCGGTTAATGTTATAATTCGCTTTATATTATCAAAAACCTCTGGTCCCGAACCATCGTATTCATAGCATATAATTAATATTATAGTAGACTCCGCGTAATGTGATAGCGGTTAATGTTATCATTCGCTTTATATTATCAAAAACCTCTGGTCCCGAACCAACGTATTCAAAAGTATACAAAATTATTCTGTTAGTGTGATCACTACATCGTTTATTGTTATCAGTTTAGAAATAGAGAATTGACCGATCCTTCCTTTTCAACCAGCGTTAACGATTGGCGTTCGTAGAATTTCTCGCTCAAATTGTAAGGAAACATCTGGGGACCCCTTTCCCCACATATTCCAAGAATTTCGGGGTTTATTTTTCATGACCGCTTTTTGAAGGTCGTCCATTTAGCAGGCAGGGATGTGACCGTCGGTAATTTTTATTGAACCTCCTGATGGTATGCGAAAAGAACAGTATGAAGAGTCGATGTCCATTGAAGAGGATATTCCAGTAGCTGCCACATTAACATACTTGGAAATTTACCAAGCTGTTTGTAAGCAAGAGCAAGCAATAAAAGTTGATGATTCCGAAGGGGACGAATGTGTTGAAGAAAACAACCCTTTAACGAACGCCGAAATGAAGCAAGCACTTGATATTTCGAAACGTACTATGTTCTGCAGCATCGTTCAAAAAATTTTAAAAACAATACAAGTACGAAGAATATACAGGGTGCCCACAAAAGTCCCTTACCACTCTTTTAACTACCGAATGGCTGCAGGTCTCTTCATAAGAGTGGTATGGTAAAGTGACTATGTGCTACTGGATAAAACCACTTACAGCGCCAGCTGGTGGAAAACTATGGAGTTAATGTTATTATCTCTAAAACGGTACGAGATACAGGAAAAAAGTGAATTACAAAGTTGTAGAACATCATCGATTTAGTACAAAAAGACACCCACCTTGTGGACGTAAATGCTTAGAACAGAACGCTTAAAACACGTATTTGTTTGTTCGAGATTTCCTACACTGATTCGCGACAAAACATTCTTAGAAAGAAAAAAACAACTTTACCTTTATTTTCGATGCAAACTTCTCTCTGTCAGCTACAATGCAGATTGTCCGAAAAATAATCTTCTCTCCTTTCTTTCAAGTTTCGCGACGTCACAGTTTCGGAAGCCGCAAACAAACAAATGTACATTTAAAGCGGTCTGTTTTTACCATTCATGACCATAAAGTATCTTTATGTACTAAATAGGTGATGCTCTACAACTTTGTGATTCACCTTTTTCCTCTTTCTCGCACCGGTTTAGAGATAATAACGCTAACTCCACCGTTTTCCACCAGGTGGCTCTGTAAGTGGTTTCGTCCAGTAGCGCACAGTCACTTTACCATACATAGACACCACTCTTATGAAGATAGCTGCAGCCATTCAGTAGTTGAAAGGGTGGTAAGGGACTATAGTGGGCACCCTGTATAAATGAGCTGTTAAGGACTAATTGTCGTCAAGCAACAATTAATGAATTTTTTAATTGTTATTTTTGAAATAAATTATAGATAACCCTGAGGTAAGTGTTTATTTTTTCTTTTCGTTTCTTTTCCCTTAATGCGATAACAATATAGTTGATTTTACCGAATTCGGTTATTGTTATCAATCGGTTAATGTTATCAAAATTCTTAAGTCCCGAAGTGATCACATTATGTGGAGTCTGCTGTATAAACAAAGTCTACCCCGTCCTGACCGAAGCCGCGCGGTGGGATTGGCAATCGGCTGCCGAAAAGCAGCCCCTCCAGTACATAGCGTAGGACGACACTTGTCGACATTCGTCGATACACAAAATTCACTGGCTGCTGCGTGTTGTATCCCTTTACAATAAAATAGTATTATATTATATTACGGCCATGTAACTTAATAGCTATACACAAAATTACAAAATTTTCAGAAACATAAGGGTAAAAGTTAATCAGAGTCAAGGTCTCTCAAAATGGAGACAATTTGCAGTTAAATTATTTTTGCCGCGTCCTTCTTGCAAGATGCTATTCGTATAAGTTTAAAAATACCAAGAGTAGCCCAATTTTTGGGCCAACTTAACCTATAACTTGCCCAACGTTTGCATCTCATTATTAAATGTTCCACATATCCAATGTCTTCACCACAGTCGCAAATTGGGTTTTTGTGAAAAAATCTCTCCTGATAAGTTCCAAAGACTCCATGGGCTGCATAAATTTTATTTTCATAGAAATTTCCCAGGACCCTACTGAAATTTACTTTGTCAAAGAATCTTCTAGTCCATTTGCCATTCTTCGTGCTCTCCCATCTATCTTGCCATCTTCTAAGTATTTTTATTTCACCTTCATTTCTTACTGGAGATAAGATTTAGTAAAGAAATAGTCAATTCTTTCAAGCCGTATTGCTTGTTTAGATATAAATAATATTATATTAGTTTTAACACATAGTTTTAATTAATTTATTGGTAAAGCGTTTAACTATTAATTTAATAGAACATACTTTTATCCAAGCAATATAGGAAAGGATTGAAGCCAAGCTTTCGTAAATAAATTTGAAAAAGGACAACTTTAATGCAATAATCAACATCAAATGATGTTCTTTTTATGCACATTTAAGTGTTGCAGGAAACAGAAACAGAAATAGTTTTTTTCTAGATATATAAGCATTCTTTCAAAAATTGAGAGCATTTTAAGTATCAGAAAGAGATCTGAAATAATTAATTAAAGAATAATCTGGATAATGACAGTTATATATTTGAAACTTTTTGGGATAAAATTTCTTTCTTATTCCAGTTTTTAGATTTTATCATTAGTTTGATCAATATTTATTTTAGATTTCATTAAAATAGTATTTTAGTTTATTAGTTTTTCTCCTCAGTTTCACAATTAGTGACATAAAAATTGTTCATAATACAATTTAATCCATTTAACTTTCGGTAATTAAAATGCTTCATTTGAAACCAAATAAATTTTGTTTATATTTGGAATAATTGTTTTTGTACGTTTACACTTCTTGTTTTCGTTTTAAGTAATTGGATTTCGCGAACAGTTCCAAAATTATTTTAAAAAAATTCATCACTTTTTATAATTCCTTCAGGATATCACTGAGATTAAAATAAAATAAAAAGTTCTTGATAGAAAAACACTTTTATTCTGCCAATTGATTTTAATCCCTGAGATACTACATATATCCTAAAAAATAATAATAAAAAAATAAAAGTACACCGAGTGCCAATTTCAGATAAAAGAGAATGAAAGATTAATTGAAATATTACTTCTGTAACTGAAGTGAGAATTGTGCCCCGTTTTTTGATGCCATTTGTTAAAGACAGTAGTTTAATCAAGCGCACAAATCTTACTGATGATATAAGAGATACTTATCTAATGGAGGTCATTCATGGATATTTTAATTTTTTAAAGATGCCAATTCTTAGATAATAATTTGCATACAGTTAAATAAGGATTTCTTTTGAATGAGTATTTTCGTATGCTGAAATGAATTTCTTTTTTTCCAGTGAATAAGATTTTTTTAATGTTTTGGATGAAACGTTATTTAATTAATTGAACGCACTTCTTGGTTTAATTCGTCTTTTGAAAGGCTTGAAAAAATTACAAAATATTTCATCGAGCTTATTTTATTCCTCATATCTTGGCATTTGTTTGTTTGTTTCTCCTTCAGCAATTTTTTTTTTAATTTTTTGCCTTTGCCATTAAGAAGTTTATCATGCACACTAAACTTTTAAAATTTTATAATAAGAAGTTTATTGTGTATATTATTTTATAGTTTTTTTGGACATTTTTTCTTTTATCATTTGTCCCACCGCTATTAAATACAACCCATTAGCGCGCGCATACACACTCACTGTGCTCCGCCAAAAAAACTGACCAAAGTGAAAGGTATTAATAATTTGTAAAAGAAAGAGGAGGCAAACTCTTCCATGAGAGCTGTGTATAATAGCCCAGATCTGCCTCTCGGTAACGCTGTGACGTCACCAACAATAAAACTCGCGCCATAGCACTGCAAGACGTTAAACAGCATTATTTCATTGTTAGAGACCCTAAATTTCAGTAATTTTAAATTTAAAAGAGTAATTGTCGTTCTAATTTCAAATTTAATAGCTTTAAAATAGTGAAATAAAATTTCCTATCGATAGATATAAAATTTATCTCGCTATGATCTATAGTTCCCGAGAAAGTTTGAATTATATTCATCATATATTTCAAATTAATTTCCATTTTTAATAGAAAGTAGTAAATTACGTCAGTGGTGTATCATGCGCGTGATATAGTTTGGACCCCACGATGCATATGATTATTCATTGCAATCGTGATGATATAATTTGATACTATTTTTTGGCAACGTTTGACAAGCAGAGAAATGCTTTGTTTTGATTAGAATTTGGAAAAAGGATTCCTTTGAAATTTTTACTTTTGACTTACGTTTCACAAGCTGAGAATTTTATGGATGTTGAATTATAATAAAATTGTTAAACAACGAAAAATACTTCACGCGGAATGTTTTGAATAAAGAAATATGTAAATAATAAGTAAATAAAAAATATTTCCTGTCATAAAACATATGTTTAATTTATTTGATTTCAATCAATGTTAAACATTTCTCTCGCATATGGTATATTTAAACACGTCAAATCTGACGGGAAATCTTTCGAATGAAGAGGCAAGTTGCACCCGTCATACCATTACGGGTGATTTTCTAGTATTTAAGATTTTTCAATTCAGTAATACTGAAGCTATTCCGATAATTTTCCACTTCAGACTGAGTGACACCTCGAGCTTCCAGTTTCGGCTCCATTTGGCACAATCTTAAATTTAGTTGAACAAAACGTGATTTAGTGTATATATTGTTTAAAACATACTAAAGCTTCGCATTTTGAAATTAACTTTGGTCTGATGCTTTATGTATTCCTATGATATTTTATCCTTAATGTTCAATTTCTCATTTTCGGAAATTTCCTTAGATCAGTTTGAAATCCAATTTCTTTTCAGAGATAGAAAATGAGATTTACGAACCCCCTACTAGCCTGAAACATTCACAGGTTTTTAAAGATTTTTCGTCCTCACATTTAATCATAAATATTTTTTAAAAGAACAGTTTCCAAAGTTTGATGTCGTTTGCTTTATTATCATCCCATTTCGAAGGTATATTATTTAATATAATAAAAAAATAGATTTATAATACAAAGTTAAATAATGTACATAACTATAATACATAAAATTACATATATAGCAATAAATACTAATAACAGATTTCAGTATTTTGAGCTATGAACGGAAGACGAGGAAGATTTTTAAGTCCTTCCTTTACCATCTTTCATACAAAACCAGGTACAGAAAATTGATTAATAATAACTTACCGTTCATTAGACTTGAAAATTCTCCAGCAAAAATTAAAAGATCTTATTTAAAATTTATACCATGCAGGCGCAATTAATTTCGCACAAACCATTCAAGAGGAAACACTGGTGTAATCACGTGATTATATAATGGCATGGTGGAGAAATATGAAACGGAAGAAGGAGGTTATGGGTTCTATCCTAAGACTGTACCCTTAATCTGTACCTTACAAAAATTTTATCGTTCTGTGCGCGCTTTAGCAGCGGATTTCTCGATACAGTTGGGCTGTCTGCTGGAGTTTTTCCTCCAAGAGAAACACAAATGTTGTGTGCTTTCTTCTTGAGAATTCTCCAAGAAGTCATCTTACCCCCCGCCCCCTATATTGCAGCTAAATCAGATTTCTACCTAAACTGATATCTAAATGTTCCGAAATCGACAGGAAAACGCCACACTTCCGCTTTATCAAGAGTCTTTGCTTCATTGGCTTATCTAGATATGCTAGTCTATTGGAATTAGAATCCTCAAACATTCAAGAATTCCTTTTGTTTGGTTTAAACTGGAAGATCGGGATGAATCCAATCGTATAAAAATGACTCATGATAGGAAGTAAGAATTATAAAAGTTAACTCAGCATTGCCAGCTTGATGGCTTATTAACCCTTTCGCGTTCATTGGTTTCGCAATATAACCACACATTGAGCATTTTTTTACTGCACATGGGTGAAAATCAGCGTACTTTTTCTTTCATAACTTAAGAGCCACATATATAGGCCAATTTATATAAAAATTCCAGTTCAATACCGGTAATATTCACAAAATATCGGCATTGCAAGAGCTAAATTGCTTTTGATCTCTAAGAGAAACAAAATGATGAGGGTACTTGCACAAATAGATAACTTTTAAAATTGAATCTTCGAAAGTAATATTGAATTTTATGAACGTTGAATATCCTGAATACTCACATATACTTATAAATTAAATACATAAGTTAAATTGCATCTCGTTGATAACTTATTCGGAGGAAAAATAGCCCGTTACCGGTCATTTGTTTCACTCTGAAACCACAAATTTCCCGAAAATAAAAAAATGCTAAACTTTTTTCTTTTACATATTTATGATCTACTACATGTTTAATACTAATTTTTGAAATAAATTTAGTAATTTTCAAAACGAAACATGTATATAGTGAACTTTAAAAGGTTAACCCTTTCTAAGGCCGTGGTCAGTATACTCCCACTAAATTCATCAATTTTTAAGGTTGCCGTGAGTTCTCGCCAAATTTTTCGATGAAACAAAAACCTAAATGTTCTA
>BGPR01000021.1:915899-926280 GCA_013235015.1 Araneus ventricosus | reverse complement strand
AAATTCATCAATTTTTAAGGTTGCCGTGAGTTCTCGCCAAATTTTTCGATGAAACAAAAACCTAAATGTTCTATTTTTTTTATCTCAAACCTAAACGAAGTGTCTTGACTTGATAATCTCAATCCCAAATTTATTTTATTATACCACGACTTGAAAAAATGGTCCCTTAAAGGGTTAAGTCATTGTTGAAGAAACATGCTGGAAAGAATTTAGTTTTTGCAAAATTAAAGACTTCTTGTTGAAACATAACATTTTAATCTTCTCTCGATCTCAAAAGCAAACTTGTCCATGGGGGCCGTCCACAAATGATGTCACGCTTGGATGGGGGGAGGGGTTTCGTGAAATCGTGACAGTTTGTGAATAGGGGGTGGGGTAACAAGAGGTGTGACATCACACATTTTGGTTAAAATAAAAACATTTAAAGTCAGCAGATAAAATTTTGAAGTTATTTTGAAATTACCAGAATTTGAGGGTATTTTTTAATCGGGGCTAAAACAACTTTCATATAATTTTATTCACTTATATTCTTTTCTTTTCGAAAAGGCATTCAGGGTAGGTTCTGAGAATATGGTAGCAGCAGAAATTCTTCACCATTAGAAGAAAACCTTCCCCTGCTCACAAATGCCATTAAAACACATAGTTAAATTTTAAAAATAAAATTTGAAATATAATGTATAACGTAGTGCTTCGTTTCTGAACTGCAAGTTGTATATGTTCATGTAATATAGCATGACAGGTGACAAGGAGGGGAGGGGGTATGGTGAAGTGTGACACTTTGTGACAAAGGGGGAGGGGGTCAAAAATATTGAAAAAAAGTGTGACATCATTTATGGGTATCCCCATGACTTTATAAAAATTCATCTTATAAATGTGCCCAATTTATAAATGAGGGCAAAAAGTTGAAATTAAGAGCCATAAAAATGTTCACCCTTACTACATTTGTTTAGAAAAAGCTTGCCAGAAAAGAAATGAATGTATACAGAAAGCAATAATATTAAACAAAACAATAAGATTGCTTCAACCTGGTAACTTAATTACATCAAAAAGCATTTTTTCTTTTGTATTCGAAAAGAAGAAGCCGAATTAAGAAACTAAATATAGAAAAGCATTAAAACAACAGCCCCATTTTTAAGACAGTTAAAGGAAAACATTCAAAACATTGACTCATAAATCTTTCAAATTGCTGTTAAAGGGCTTATTTTGTCTTTCGGAATGTGATTTTCGTCGCCGATAAAACTTCAGCGTAGCCACCAGCGCGGATAAGATCTTTTCTCATCTTATTCCTCGATGGAAAAAAATACATCTATCTTCAATCTTCTCAACACGATTTCCGGAATATTTCTGAAACGGGAAAATTTCCTGTAAGAAAATGATGCAGACAAGAAAAAACAAAGACGGTGTGATATAGTAATACATTTGTTCTCCGATTCATCATTGCATATCAAAATTTTATGCAAACAGAAAATGAAATGGAATTTGTGTCTTTGTTTCCATTGATGGTTTTTTTTGTTTTAAGGTTTATCTAGAAGCATGTTAAGGAACTATCACGGAGTTACATACTGGAGTTTCCTGAATTTTGTTCTACGATGGGTTTCAATCGAGTGGTTGAAGAGAAGTGGACAAACTTTTTCGCCGTTATTTCGTGTGCAAATCAATTGTTCAGTCTCCTCAACTCGATTTCCGGAATATTTCTGAAACGGGAAAATTTGCTGTAAGAAAATGATGCAGACAAGAAAAAACAAAGACGGTGTGATATAGTAATACATTTGTTCTCCGATTCATCATTGCATATCAAAATTTTATGCAAACAGAAAATGAAATGGAATTTGTGTCTTTGTTTCCATTGATGGTTTTTTTTGTTTTAAGGTTTATCTAGAAGCATGTTAAGGAACTATCACGGAATTACATACTGGAGTTTCCTGAATTTTGTTCTACGATGGGTTTCAAACGAGTGCTTGAAGAGAAGTGGAAAAACTTTCTCGCCGTTATTTCGTGTGCAAATCAATTTTTATTAGATGAATTGCTTAACTGTATCGATAAGGGATCGTCCCAACCGTCCCTTCAAGCAAAAGATGGTGGACGTTCGAATATCACCGTGAAGTTTCCATTTCCTTTCATTAAGTGTGATTGATTTCACACCCGCAACGCGCGCTTTCTTCGTTACAGTGGCTCGCCCAGAAGGGTTTGGGGAACAGGGGAGGGGGTTCTTAGAATTCGGAGAGTGCTAGCTGTCATTGTGGTTTTTGAGAGGAGAAGTGAGCTTCCCTTATCTTTGAAAGAGAAACTGGGCGTTCCCGTATTTTGAGGTCTCTCTATTCCAATGGTCTTAGGAATCGGAGGGTTAAAATTGGAAGATCAAGGAACGCCGAAAGTTTATGGCTTAAAATTAGAAAGTCAGATATCCCTTGCATAGCTTAACATAAAATGTCAGTCTAATACTTATGTTTTCAGGGTATTAAATGCTAAGCAGCTGGTAGAAAGTCTGGTTCGTTGGTTGTTTAGTAATTCTTAAGGCACAAAGCCTGATTCGGTCATTTGCGGTATACTATATGATCAAAAGTATCCGGACACTTTCCGATTCATATATTTTTTTGAATTTCTCCAGATATTCTTAAGTAAATGTAATTGAACTTCGATTGTGTGATGAATAGGCTTGAACTCACAGTTTTTAGTGAAGATTCAGTCACGAAGGCATTTAGGGGATCGACCAGAAATTAATGAAGAAGAAAATGATTTCGGCTCATCACGTTTCGCAGAAAGCTGCTAATGTTTGTAGCTTTCACCACTGGTTTTGTTTGCAATGCACATTGCTTACATGAATTTTTGGGAAAATAACAGGTATATTCAGGAAGATATAAAGGTTTTCTTTACAAAATTACAAATTTTTTCTTTATAATTTGGAAGTCAGATACCTAAGGCAACTTATATAAAAATTCCAGTTGAATACTATTAATATTGAATAAATCCTGCAGAATATCTGTTTCTTTCTGAGAGAATCCTAATCAGTTTGTTGCTCTTAGAGAGAATAAGAAATTTTACTCGCTGCAATCCGATATCTTTCTAAATCTTAAGGGCATTCAGCTGGAATTTTTATATAAGCTGTCCTATATATCTGGCTTCCAAATTATAAAAGAAAAGTTATACTATGTTTTGCACATGCGCAGTAAGAAATTATTTACTACAATGCTCACATTTCCTTTATTATTAAAAGTATTTAATTCAAATTTTAATGCAAAGTTTCTGTAACATATGGCCATATATCTTGTAAGTTTCGTATAATTTGGTTGAAAATTCTGCATATTATGAGGGAAAAAGTGCGGAAGAATTTATTTTTTTTAAAGAAAATTATCACATCTTCTCGAATATACTATTTTCACAAAAATGCAGGTAATCAATGTGCATAGGAAACGACAACAGTGATGAAAGTTGCAAATTTATATCAGCTTTCTGCAAAACGTACTGAGCCGAAATTATTTTCTTCTTCATCAATTTCTGGTCGGTCCCCTAAATGCCCTCGTGACTGAATCTTCACTGTAAAATGTGAGGTCAAGTCTATGCATTACATGGCTAAAGTTCAAGTACAGTTCCTACAGCCTTTGTAGAGGAATTCGAAAAAATGTGTAAATCCGGAAGTCCTCGGATATTTTTGATCCTATAGTGTAGTTTTTAAGGCAGGAAGGCTGATCAGCTTTCTGGGTTTTATTTCTTAATGCACAAAGCCTGGTTAGGTCATTGGATTGTAGTTTTTAATGCAGAAAGCCTGGTTAGTTTATTGGATGATAGTTCTTAAGGTAGGAAGCCTAGTTCTGTTATTGGTTGGTAGTTCTTAACCTCCGGTCGGATGCAATACAAATGCTAACTTGTTCGGACACAACTCATTTGTCAGATAAATATTAAATTTTTTCTTAGGATTAAGGAATAACTTATCAAACTGAAATAATTACTCATATAAAGCTATATTTGCGTTTTTAAATAACTTTTTTCTGTATTTCCTTGAAATTTCAACTAACAAAATTTGAACAAAACTGGTCTGGTATACGAAAAATCGTTTGAAACATATATCCTTCTGAACTCACACCAGAGATAATCAGTAGGATGGAGAAGATCATCGTTAGTCACATTTGTACATCCCTTGCCACATTGAAGGTTGCGCACAATTTTTCAATTACATCAACTCCAAATTTGGTAGCATTGCAATCTAAAGTCATTTGGGGTTTTCCAATGTCTCATCATTTTGCATACTTGAAATTACAATCATATTTTTCCTCTTTTTTTGGCATATATTACACAAGATACTAAAGCCAATAAAGCTACTATTTCCAGCTTTATATTTGAGTCCATGAATTCAGGAGAGAGTTGACATTTGTTTTTCCTTACGGTTCCCTAGCAATCACAACTGTTTTCTTTGAGATCCTACAATAATTCGACATTTTTTGAAACAATATATCGGAAATAACAGTCGATATCATTGAATTAGGGGCTGGGACATAGGCAGGGGCGGATTAAGCTTGTTAGGAGCCCCTGGCGCTGAAGTTCTTGGAGGACCCCTGACAGCATCACGAATATGTGCTTGTAAATTTCGGCATGTCAGTAATGACTTTCTAAAATAAGATAATTTCACATAGAGACCATCAGATAAAAACCATCAACTAGAAAAAGTAGATTGAATTTAAAAATAAATTTAACTTTAACTTTTAACAGGAACAACAAAATAGCAAAAGTTAAGCAATAAAATTTAGACAATAAAATTTTTACAATGTTTAAGTAGCGCGCAATTGCAGCTGCATACAAAAAACAAAAAAACAATGGAAATAAAAATCACGGAAAGAAAGCAAAAAACTAAGATAAACACTGAGAGAATCGAATTAAACAAAGGAATTCATTCTAATCCATTTTATCAAGGGCTAAGGACTTTATTCGAAATGGATTCAAAAAATTTGGGAAATCTTTCTGTAAGAAGCTTACATTACGCCAAATATAGCTTCTCTAATCTCGATATTTCCCCAAAAAAAGACAAAGGAGATCAGTACCATCTAAAAAGCATTATTTTAAAAGAAAAAGTAAAACTAAACAGAAACATGAAAACGCTAATAAGATTGATTTAAAATATCATTAGCCTTCGGGCTGAAAAGCGCCTTCAGTATCAACTTCTTCGCGTAATCCGGCGCAACTCATCTACCAGATTCGATGCCCCTCACGTTCACCAACAGAACACAGGAGAAAAATCTACGACACTCTTGTGTGAGTGGTAGGGAATCAGGAAGCTACTAGAGGTCCCACCCCTTTCTCGGTAAAACTCGCACTTAGGCAAGAAAAATATGGGTGCTTCATCTCACAGATTAGATGCTCGCGACCGAAGGTTAAGACAGAAAGATTGATTCAGTTATTGAATATTATTTTTTATCAATGGATTGAAAATAATATTTTGTCTCTCGTTATAATCTGATTATTTTGTGATATTGCTTCTCTACAGCCATATTTTTTTGTTTACTAGTAATCTAACAGTATTTATAAAACATTAGGAAATATCCGTGATAAAACCATGTTTTTTTATATTCGAAAATAAATTTGATATTGTCTTTTAACTCGAATTCTTGTGTCGTCTAATAAATTTGTCCTAGGCATTACAGAACCCACGAACGATTTCATGGAAGAATATGATTGTATTTGAAATGACAGCCGTTTGTACTTAATAGTTTAAATGAAATTTACTTGCTACTTGCTGCTAATATTTTAATTATCTTTTGAAATCATGCATATGAATCAACGGCATTTATTCGCAATAATTTCAGTAAATTAATGTCATACTTTTGAATTTGCTTTCAAACCCAAAATTTTTTTAAGTTATGCATAGTAGAACAGGATCCACGAAACATTTCAGAGAACATAATGTCTGTTCTGTTAAGTTAAAGTTGAATTTTCCAAAACTAAAAAAAATATGGTGGATAACAACTACACTTAGAGAGTTTGCCTAAACCTTTATGAAAAACAGTAAATTTCACTTGAAAATATTATTAATTTATTTTGGTTAATTAACATAATTTGAAATATCCAATAAAAAATACAGGCACTGCATTCAAAATGATCCTTATAACAAACATTGAATTGCCGAAAAAAGTTTTGCTACATTGGGTACTTTGAAAAAGTAGATTATTTTTGAATATTAGTTCTCTAATGTAATTTGCTTCCCAATAAGCAGAAACAATTTTTCTCTGAATGAATCTCTCTTGACCTTCAAGTAACAGTAATAAAAAAACTATATCTAATTTATTTCTTAAAACTTTTTCGTAATTCCAATGGGAAATATCTTGGAAAATTATTTGCCAATAATAAACCATTTAATTAAAACGAATAAAAAGGAAGATAACTTTAATTATAGCTTTCCAAGAAACTTTGTATTTTTAATTATTTCGTAAAAACGTTAGGCTTAATATTTCTTTGTCAGAAGATTCCGAGAATTCAGCCTTTTCTTGCATTTCTATGAATTCATGCACTAAGGTTGTTTTCAAATATTCTATTATTTTTCTTGATAAAGAAGATTGCGTTTAATTCCCAGTATTAAATCCAGTGTTTTCGATTTTTAAGCTTGCAATGTATGAGAAGTTTTAAACTTAAAAAATCAAAGAAAGAAAATCAGACGACAAAGATGGATAAACCTATTGCAGTTTGATGGTTTCAATCTATATTTATATATGTATTACATTTGTTATTATAGGTTGACAGAGAGTGTGGGTCAATGAAATTTCAGGTAATTCTTGAGTTTCTGCAAAATAAATTTTATTTCATTTGTTTGAAGGGATTTTGGATAGAAAATGGCGTCCCATATAAAACAAATTCATTAACTTCGAATAAAAATTTATAAAAAAATATAATATGAATTTTGATTTTCTCTTCACTATTTAAAGTTTTGGGCTTTTTCATCCCTGTAACTTTCTAAAAAGTTCGGAACTTTCATAGAATATTAATAAATTTATTTTAAATTCAATTACTTTGAATCATAAATATTCATCGAAGTTTCATATGTTTATATCCCCATCTCTTTATACCACTGGAGCTGAATGCCTTGTGAAAAGAACAATTAGAAATGAAGAAATATTATTTAAATTACCACAAATGTGAGGTTTCTTAAAACGGTCAAATATCTCACAATTAGTATTCAGTTTTAAAATGTAAATCTGACATTGAAATCAGATTAATTTCTAGAAAATTTACACTCATTACCTCCAGTTTTCATAGAAGAATTTTTATTCTTCAATTCCTTGGAAAGATTTATAAATATTAGATAAAAATTACGAAAAAGGTGTATGGAGAAAAAAAATTGACTACTTTTCTTTTCTTCCTTGTTAAAATAGATTTTAATTCACAAAGATTGCTTTCGTTTTGCCTCAGGAATTTCTATCCCAATCCGAAAAAAATTTTTTTGGAAGAATATTCTTTTATTTCAGGGTCAGTTCCAATCAGTTATTCTTCTTCATTTTTTCCTTAAAACGTCGTTTTTTAGTATATTCAAATGTAAATATTGAATGAAGCTATTGCTAAAAATTCAGACTAAGAGGAAAATTTTTTTTCAATTTTTTTTTAATATATAAAATGAAAAAATACAAGGTGATCCTAAATAATTCGAGCCATTTCAAAAATTAATAAAAAAAACTAATTATGTTACAACTACGTTTTTTTTAATGACATCGTATTTTAAAAAGTTTTCGAGATACGTAGCGCGCCGTTATGGTGGTTTCGGACATCTTCTTATTTTTTGAGAGACATTATCTACGAAACTATAAAAGCTAGAAGAAAAATAAAAGCATGTATTTGTAGGGAAATTTGCGCTCTTTAAGTTGTTAAATAAATTGTAGTTCGAAAACTGAATAGTTTTCGAGATATTTAAGAAAAACTATAAATAGAAACTAGAAAACGCGCATCGGCTTCTGCTGATCAGTAGCCATTGCGTATGGAAATCTCTTGCTGTAGCGAATTTAGAAAGCAGCATCAGTACGCCAACAATCTGATAAACTTTTTTATTTGCTGTCTCAATTGAAAAATGCAGTTGTGACATTATTAGTTTTTTTAATATTAATTTTTGAAATGGGTTCAATAATTTATGACCACCCTGTCTAATAATCTATAAAGAATCTAATAAATTATGTATAAATTCTACAGCTTTTAAATTTGTTTAAAGCCAAAGATTTTCGATTCATGCACAATGTTAATAATTAGGTTTTATAATTTTCTCAAATTGAATGAAGCTGTGCACATAAATTTTCAAACTGAGAGATATAATTTCTATTTTATTTCTATACAGAATGAAAAAATTTAATAATCTTCAAAAAAGTTATGACGAATTATGTCTAAATTCTTCTGCTTTTGAATTTATTCAAAACCTGAACTTTTTAATTTAGATACGATGTTACTACTTAGTTTTTATAGTTTCCTCAAATTTGATGTAATAATTCTCCATCACTACATGTCAAATAAGATAAATGTCAAATATTATACTTTGAAGGATTTGTATAAAAATAAACACTTGCATATTCAGTCTACCATACCTATGAACATTCTTTGAAAATTATTGGCATTCCTAATCTTGATATTTTTTTACAATGTTAAAACATATATTTTAGTGAAATACCATACGTTAATACATTAATACTCTTTAAGGTAATTTTCAGTTTCTTGTTTTTTTAAATTTTGTTTCTGTGAACAATATTTATTTAATGATGAGATATATTTAATTTGATATTTTATTTTTCTTCCTGTGCTATATTCATAGAGTTTTGCCGGTTCTTCTTCCCAAAAATTTTCAAACCACACGAACGTGAGAACGTTTGAATCTCTTATACTTAGCCAGAGCGAGGTTGGACCATCAAATAGGATCAAAAATCGGATGTCTCTGCAGCGGGTCGCCAATAATTTGCACTAATTGATTTCGAAGCACCGATATGTGGCCTGGCGAGAAACGTTTTAGCATTCCACTTGCCACCGGTGGAAGAATGATTATCAACGACAGATTTTCCAAGATCGGGTTCATAGGTTCGACGTGTTTTCGGTGGGATCCACAACACTTAGATTTTGATATTTGTTATTGGGTTTAGATTTTTCAAACATTTTCTCAATATAATTAACACTTTTTATGAACTAAAAATTTATATTTAAGCTGTTACTAGTCTGACAAGCGAATCTAAAACTGTTATTTATTTTTGCGAAAAGAAATCGAATCGGCAGCTTGAAGGAGGGAACGAAATAAAATAAATCCTCCTTTTTGTTTTTCTTATTTATTATTCAACAAACTTTGATTTGCGATTCTTTACTTCAGTGGTTTAGTTAGTGATTTCCGTTTCTTTTTTTTTACAGCTAACAATGAATGCCTATGGACGAGTTTTCTGTTTTGTTTATTTTGAAGTACGATACAACTTCCGCTGTACCGAACGACTTCCGGTGTAATGATTTGCCAATGGGAATCTATAAATTTTCAACACTCTGTTTGAAGATGTTAATTAATGCTAAAAGTTGAGTTCTTTAATGTTATGGCTTAAGGATACTTTGAAAATATTAAATATGATGTTCCTATTGCTGTAGCTCTCAATGCTTACTTAAACTAAGAGCCCCACTTTGTGGAAAGGCTGCCATAATTGTTCGTTATCGTTCCGTTTGGCGAATTCTTAGGCTTGTTTGATGGTTATATTTTCAACAAAACGATTTAGCTTATCAGTTAAATCGTTTAATTGGGATTTATCCGTTTCAAAGAAAAAGAATTAAGCGAACTCGAAGAACACAGAATTCAATGCTTTGTGTACTAAAGAAAGAACTGATTCGAATTTGGCGCTTAATGCAGTACCCAAACTGATTTGGGGATTGCTTAAATAGGAGGGTTACTGGAAATCGGTCTGTGAATCTAAAATAATGGCTTAACACAATGGGCTTTGTGATATTAACCTTCCATTTACTTTATCCCACCAGTCTCTCTCTCTCTCTCGTTTCTGTGGTTAATTATTATTATTCTCCACCATCCCACTAAGGGTCTTCCATCCTTTCGGGTAGGCCGGATCGGTGCGGGTTACTTTCCTTTCTCTAACACTTTACACTTACTCTTTAAATACAACATTTGTAAACAAGTCCGATTAATTTTGAAATGAAATGAATATTTTCTTATATGCAATTCTATAATAGTATCATGTAATTCAGCGGTAGAATATTAAGAGTTAACACGCTAGTCATCAGAAATGGCGTCATGCAACAGAAACAGACCATTTCCAAACCCGCGTAAATCGCAGCTTTGTGATATTAACCCTCCATATACTTTAACCCTCCAACACTTTACACTTACTCTTTAAATACATTTGTAAACAGGTCCAAATACTTTCGAAATAAAGTGAATATTTACTTA
>BGPR01000021.1:848141-915841 GCA_013235015.1 Araneus ventricosus | reverse complement strand
ATGCAACTCTATAATAGTATTATGTAATTCAGCGGTAGAATAATAAGAGTTAGCACGCTAGTCCTCAGAAATGGCGTCATACAGCAAAAAACTGACAATTTCTGAACCCGCGTGAATCGCGGGATACTCAACTGCATGTTAAAGGCAATATATATTTAGATAAATATACGAAAACATCATCAACTTATTTTACTACGCTGTAAATAATAGATGCGTGTTGGAAAGTGATATTTTCATCTTCACTGTTTCGACAAAAGCATATAAAAACCACTTCCATGATCTATTAAAAATTCATTCACGTTTTCTGCCTTTTTAAAAATCCGCCTCAGTCTCAAAACGAAAGTTAAAAGCAACGAAAGTATTTGCTTTTACTGCTAGATTTGTCAATTAAAAAATATTTCTGAGAAAAGACGTTGTTCCATCTGTAACGCAATAAGATTTAGTAAGTGCAAAGGATTGTTTAAAACTGGTAACTTAATTACACTAGAAAACATTTTATTTCCCCTATCTCTAAGAAAAGAAGATAAATGCAAAAACTTAATGCAGTATCCATTAAAATAAGGATCCCATTTTTAAAATAGTTAAGGGAAAATCCTTCAAAGCAATGATTCACAAATCTTTGAAATGGCTGTTAAAGGACTTATTTTGGCTTTGGAAAAAGGGAAATCATTCGCAAAAAAAAAAAAAAAAAAAACTTCAGCCAGATAAGAAAAATACTTCAAGGATTTTTGACCCGATGATGGTATTGCTTGATGTCTCAAGCAAATAATGCACTTTCATCTTCGAATTTTTTCACACCAGAACTCTCCTAAAATGAATCATTTCCATCTATAAATAAAGAGGAAAATGCAGGAAAGCAAAACTAAGCTGTAATAACGTAGCTATTATCCTATTTATCATTGCAGCTCACTAATTTATGGAAATAGGAAGAGAGACGAATTTTTAACCTTCCGTCGGGCGCATCTAATCTGTAAGATGAAGCACTCATATTTTTTGTGGATAAGCGTGGATTTTGCCGATAGATGGGTGGGACCTTCAATAGATACCTGGCTCCCTATCACTCACACTAGGGTATCGTGGTTTTTCCTCCAATGCTGTCTTAAAGTACGTGCGGGGCACGTTAATCTGGTAGATGATTTCGTTTGTATTTTTGATTTCCCAAATTTTTCTCAATATTTCTTTTTATATACCTGAAAAAGTCTAATATCTGTATCCCAGCCTCTAATTCAGTGATACTGATCGCTATTTCCAATACATTGTTTCAAAAATGTCGAATTATTTCAGGCTCTCAAGGACAACAGTTGTCGTTGCTAAGGAACCTTACGGGAAAACAATCATCATCTCCCTCCAGAATTAATGGCCATTTTATTAGTTTAAATTGCAAGGAAATTCAAAAAGTTATCTAAAAATGCAAATATAGATTTCTATGGTAGAATAGTTCAGTTTGATAAGCTTTTCCTTAAGCCTAAGCAAAAATTTAACTTTTATTCTCACAGATGAGTTGCGCCCGAACGTGTTAGGATTTGTTTTGCGCTCGAAAGAAGGTTAAACTCTTTTATTTAAATTGCTCGTAAAAATGTAATTCTTTAATCAGTTCTTCACTGACTTCCTGATTCTTTAGAATTCTGAAAATTTGTTCACTTGTGTGTTTTTGATGAAAACAGACTGCAGTATTATTTTCAGAAATTAATAATTAGTTAATCATTTAATTTAATCAAATTCTTATTCCATACGATTTCGCTGCCTGGTAGAGAATTTCAGAAAAATTAATTTCAAGAATCCATAAATTTTATATGAATGAATTATAAATTAAAGTTTAAACTATAGAAAATTAATTTAAATTAATTTCCTCTTTTTAGTAAACTAATAAAGGAATGTTTTAAAAGCTATTCTTATTAAATTTATTATAAAATAATTTTATTGATTCACTCGTATTATAGTTATTAAGATATTTTTACAAATTGGAGATCAAATATAATGGGTTTAATACGAGTACTAGCAAAGAACTTGAGAGTCCTGTCTACTGTTTGCCCGCCAAGAGAACTCTGCTCGTCAAGTTGTCTAGTTGTCGGCTGTCGCTATAGCAACTGGTTATGTTACGGAAGATCCATTTTGAATAGGGGAATCGGACGGAAGTCGGGGTTTATTTTATTCCCGACGCCTGTTTTCATTGATTTTGTTGAGCATTCGTCTTCTCGGTTTTCCATAGTTGCACGTTCCTTCCTATTTGGAGGTCATTACGCCAATGTAACAAACTTTAACGAACGTCTACCTACCCGAAATGGATTCCTCCTATGATAACAAACTTTAACGAACGTCTACCTACTCGAAATGGATTCCTCCTACGATAACAAACTTTAACGGACGTCTACCTACCCGAAATGGATTCCTCCTACGATAACAAACTTTAACGAACGTCTACCTACTCGAAATGGATTCCTTCTACGATAACAAACTTTAACGAACGTCTACCTACTCGAAATGGACTCCTCCTACGATAACAAACTTTAACGAACGTCTACCTTCTCGAAATGGATTCCTCCTACGATAACCTGTTTCTATAGCAACCGTCGACAACTTGACGAAAAGACAGTAGTCTTATTTCGAGGGGACACATAGTTGCGAATTATTCATTTTGTTCATGTTGAAACATGGCAACTATTTTAATATGAATCTGGGATCATCCTGTGTGAAATATATACATGAAGGAAATCAATATCTAATCAAATTAATCTGTTAGCTGTTAATTAAGTTTTGAAAATATTACAATAATGGGTTGCCATCAACACACACAATTTAGTGCCAAATATACAAAATCTCGAGCGCATCACGCGGTACACGATGACCTATTGCTAAGCTCTCAAATTCGATGCCGGAGGGTTCTATTCCATTCCATAACCCTGGAGGGTCGACTCAACCCAATGGTTGTAGAGTCTTTTGATGACCCCCCGGGAAAGAGAAACGCGTGCACGAATTGGGGTTGCGAGCATCAACTACAAACAACCTCACCATATTTAAAAAGGCAAGTTAAATATTTAAATAGAGGTTTACTTAAGAGCAATGTCACATAATTATTTCACTTATTGATATAACAGCTACAGACACAAAAATGCACAATAAAACGGTGGTGATTGCAATACAAGACACAACCCCAATGCCGGAGGGTTCAAGGTTCGAAACCCGATTCCATCGGAGAACCGCCGTGTAGGCAGGTCTAGTGCACGTTAAATCAATTGGGACCAAACGTCCTCCCGCTGATGTGGCGCGGAAGTTTCGACAGAGGGTGCCAGCTCAAGTGTCGTCCTTGTCATCTGACCACGACTCAAAATTACGAAGTCCGTCCCAAAGTTGTCCTCTTGTTGCTGAAAAGCAGGACGCTACATAACTAAACTAGTACATTGGGAATTGAGTGAAAAATCGATTACAAAATTCCATTTTTACAAACATAAATCAAATCAAATAAAAGCGTGTAAGAGCTATACATAGAAAATTCTTAAATTGCTATTAATATTATTTACTAAGTATTTTCTTTTTATTAGGTTGCGTTTTTTATAAGTCGAAAAGCATTAGTCTTTAGTTTTGATTCCGGAATAACAGTAAGTTTAATTACGTAATTGAGTGGAACGAAGATTTGCTATTATCTAGTAAATAAATCAGCATGAAAAGAATATATATCTTAATGATACTTTTCAAGAAATTAGAATTAGAATCGATAAATTTTCTGAATAGCATTGTTTAGGATTCCTTTCACAAATAACTTGGATTCTATACTCTGCTCTGTAATGGGTTCTTAGATTTTCGTTATTTGCTTGTTTCATTTGTTTGGATTTGAATAATGTCTTTATTCCAAAAGAAGTTGTGATCTTGAGTAGTAAGAAAAAAAGTTTATATTCAGTTGTTAAATCCTTCACTGTTTTCTATATATTAAAGTTGCAATACAAATACGATTTCGAATAAATAAAGAAAAAATTTTGAAGATAGAGAGAGAGAATAAACAAGCAATGGATGAATGGTTCCATTGTATATGCGTTGATCGAAAGAGGCACTTTTCCAGCCTAATAGTATTGAACATTTTCTGCAAAGAAATAATAAGAATGTGAATGGAGTTGTTAAAAGATAGCCACTTTTATGTTATTTTAAAGGGACATGCGACCTTTAAACCTCGAAAATTGGTGGAAAACTGTCAAATTCGATACATTATATCTTTGAAACAATACAATTCACAAACTCACTTTTTTTCTAGAAAAATATCTGTTCTTTCACTTATAGTACACACATTTTCAAACCTTCAAATTTGCATGTATTTATTCGAGACAATAATAAATATGGGTATAATTTTTGGAGAAAAAATGAGATAGTCACTTTGCGCGCATGATTACCGATAAAATATTTATCTAAACACAATATTTTGAGTATCTAAGTAATCCAAACAGTCTGTTTAAGAAACTGAATAACAATGTATTAACATCTAAATTTAATATCTATTTTATATATCAATTTAAAATAAAAATGTTAAAAATAGTTTTCAACTTTTTTAACCCCCAAAAAACTTCTTTGGAGAAATATGTGGTGGAATTTGTAGAACATAGCAAAGTACACATTGGGTAAAAATATTCAATAGTTCTTAAGATCTCATGTGTGCAATATAAATATATAAACCCACATTTTGAGATATAGCATATATTCAATGTTTACTTTGAAGAGCCTATAAATTTTCTTTCATAACTTTCATAATCATGGGAATTATTTTTTAACGCGAATTGTTTTAAATTGTTCAGAAAAGACAGGGAAACAATATTTTTTTCTTCATAAATTCGAAAATTTTCGAGGTTTAACAGTCGTATGTCTCTTTAAAAATCGCTTCTATTAAGAATTCACATTCTAACCAATTCTTTTCAGAAATCTTTCAATAGCATGAGTTGTTTTAAAAAGCATATCTCTGAACATTAATCAAGATAAGATGTGTTGGATTCACGAAGTTATCAAAGAAATATGCTTACCGATTCAATTTCGTCAAGGGAGCTAAAATTTTTTCAGAAGACACATGAATACTTTCAACTCTATTCAATATTCGTAAGATCGGCTGAAATTTTGTTTAATAAACAAAGTATTACAATCACGCCATTTTTCCTACTAACTGAGGCAGAAATTTAACACTTTGACTCCTAATCCGCCCGTAACCGGCCATGCAACTTCTATACTAGTGGGGCGGATTTCGGCCGGTTGCTGTTCCGAAAGTGGGGAGAAGGCAGTTGGGCGAGTGTCATTAAAGGGACCATTAGGGGAGAAATCAGAGATAAAAGGCTTCCCATTCATATCTCCCACCACCCGTAGTGAGGAGAAAAGGGGAACGGGGCGGACGAATCCATTCCACAGATCAATTAGTAAGCAAACCTCCGTATGCAACTGTACTCAGATTTTGAGAACTCTTAGTAGTCAGAGGGTAAATGTCGTTTTCCAATGCAGACTTAACAAATCACATATCAGGACTAAATTGTATAAAGAAGTATAGTTTGACATTTTTTGACCTCGATATTAAGAAGTAGGAATTTTCCGGTATTTTTATTATTAATAAATTACTATTTTAATTAAATTTTGCATTTTGAATTTCTCTGTCCACTGAAAAACGATGCGAGTAAAGAAAGATATAACTTTGACAATAGAAACAAAACAGTTTCTCGCTATGCTTTAAATTCTAAAGAATGCATAAAATGTCCCTGAGAAAAGGGTTTTAATTCTCTCCAAAAAAAAAAACTAAAACTAATTTCTGAAAATTTGTTTTAGTTTGAAGATGTTTTTCAGAAAAGAAAGCAGCAGCAGAAAACAAAATTTGAAAAGAAACAAAATAATCGTGAAAGTAACTTTCGACAGAGCCAGTTAAGGAGAATAATGAATTTGAATCCGAACGAACTCGGTGAAAATTTCATTAGTTCAGTAAAAGTTCGTCTTTAGAGAGTGAAATAGTTTAAGAATTCTTAACTTGCACAGCATTTCAAACTTTTAATTTGAGAATTGTTGGCTTTCTACTTGAAATACGTTTAGTTTATTTAAACAAAAGAGTTTTGCAGATCGTATTTGATAACACTTCGATGTCGACCGTTATGTATAAAATGATGAAGAGAAAATATTGCAGTGAAAAGCTGATTTTGAATAATATTTTTTCATAGATTTCAAATTTTTAATTGAGATTTTACTTTGGTTAACGAAATAGTTTCAGTAAAATGTTGAATAAAATTTTAAAATGGTTTTTATCAAAATCTACGTAATTTATCAAATATTGAGATAATATCTAATGATTATTTAATAAAATGTTATATAAATAATATTTTATTAATTAATTATTAGATATTACATGATTTTATCATAAAATATTATTATGTTATTGTTTATACTCCAAGACGTCAAAATGTTTAATTATAATTATGAATTGTAGAAAAAAACCCGTCGTATAATTAATTTGAAGAAATGTAAAGGCATGTATTTAAACATAAAACTTAGTATTGGAATGAACTGAAGAAATCAAGCACAAATTTTCTAAATTCTAATAATTCTAGTAATAACCAGTGGGATTGATCTCCCCAAAACTTTCTCGTATCCGCCCTAACACGGGTGGGGAAAAATACACTAAACGCCAGTAATATTTGACATTCCCTAATAGTCCATTGCAATTAGGTAAAACAGGAGGAAAAAATGTATAAAGTTTTTAAACTTTGGTCAAATACTCCTTTGACCTCAAGGATATGAAAACCAAAAAGTTTCCACCTCTCAAGTGGGACCTTTCCCTCCAAAACTTCGAAGGGGCCAAACAGTAAAATGCTTATATCTTACTTATAAATTAAGCTACAACTACGATTTTTGTAAAAATAGGTAATTATTTTTCTATAGATTATTACATTAGACTTGAACGTCTATGTAGCATAGTTTCTTGTAATAATATATTTCATTAAAAAATATCAATAATTTAAAAGAGTAGTAACATATTTCATTAAAAATTATTAAATAAAATATTTCGTCTTTTTCCCGTTAATTTGTTATTGAAATCAGCCAGTTATTAAACTACCAAATTTGAAATGTTTTTAAAAAAGAAATACTATTTAATTAAACATTTGAAATGCGTTCTGTTTTACTTTTCGTTTTACCAGTGCTACTCTTCAAAGCATATGTGATTTAGTATCTGTTTTTTTTTATTTCTATGCATTTCATTTTAGAACTGAAAACAAAGCAAGGAAGTTCAAAGTTCAAGCTTTACTAAATACCAAACAACACATAAACCTTTGTAAACAGAAATTCTGGAACATAATCAAAAGTTACAAATTTAAAAGTATCGACCATGTAAAAAAAAATGTTTAAGCTACATTTTAATATACATTATTTCAATTAAAACTACTGCATCTTCCTAGCTAATGCAGAATAACGTAATTGTTCTTGGTTTTACTGTGTGATATCATTATCCTCTTCTTAACCAATGCCTATTGCTTCAACAATGTGAGTACAATTTGGCCTCGACAATTGTCGCATATACTAGCGCAACCCAAATTATGAAATGTTTTCGTATATCATCATTCGATTGGGAGGTTTCTTTTTGTTGTTGAGTTGGATCGATCAGCTGTATAATGAAGAATAGTTGAATTTCCGAGTTACGGGAAACTGTATAGGCTGAAGCCTCAATTCTCCTCATACTTTCAGGGAACATTTATACAAGCGCTATCTAGTCCCAACTCTGAACCCTCTTTCAATAATAATAATAATGGATGAAAAGGACATTTATATACCAGATTAAGAGCACATGACCAATATTCTCTCCAACTTTGTAGCCAGCCAACCATTATTTGATTGCCTGGAGAAAACTGAAAAAAACCCCTCATAGGTCTTTCTGTTGCACTTAAATTGTTTTTCAGCTAACGTAATTGCACCTTTCTGCAACTTTTCGTTTTTTTTTATGCATCAAGAACTGGACAATCGCAACTCGATCTTTGCTTGAAAATTCCCTTTTTTCATCTTACTTTTACAATGGGTTGATATTCAACCGAAATAAACAACTGATTTCGGTCAACGGATGAAATTAGAAAAATAGTTATAATTCGTAATAATTAGGTTAACCTAAAAATTGAAAGATGTGTGAAAACAAATGCCAGATGGCACGAAAAATTGATTTTGATTGAAGGCTTCGCAATTTTGCGCTACAACATAACTTACAGATGCATTTGCCAATAATTCCGTTTTAAATATTCAGTTTCTACTATTATTAAAGGACAGAGGTCGTATTAAATAATGATAAAACGTAATCAGGTAAAAATAAAAAAATGAAGTTCAAGAAGTCTGTGAAATAAGAGAATGCTTAGAAAACAAAAATATAGAAACTGAGTCTTGATTGTCCGAGTCTTGGTCCCAGCATCGAAACTACGCGAGTTCGGGAGATTTGGGGACAGGTAGTAATTTTGGACAATGGACATGCGACGAGGACGACAGCTGAGTCGGCATTGCCTCTCCATACTTCCACACCACACAAGCGGGAGGACGTAAGACAATTCCCAGTTAGATGCTGCATAACATGCACAGTAACATTTGGAATGTGAGGGTGACGTCACATGGAGAGAACGATAATTGACTCCATCAAGATATTTAAGAGCTCCGTTACGTAACAAAAATACGAAATGATTACATCTTAAACAAACTGAAACTGAACTGGATAAATTGCTTTACTTGAGAGATTAGCAATTAAACCCTCTAAACATTCAGTTGATGCACTGCAATGATGACGCTCTGACGAATCGAACGATGCAATTAAATCATCCACCAAAGAACACGCAAAGAGTGGTGCAAGTGGAAGATTGTAGGTCTTTCTTACTTTAGGCTAGCAGTACGCGCACGGCGTTACCTGTGGCATAATGATTTCAACAAAATAAAAAAAAGCCCGAAGCTTTGAAAACGAAATCAAAACATATATATATATATATATATATATATATGAAACAATCATAACAGAATTGTAAAAGCAACATAATCAACGAAAACATTCATAAAACAAAATGTCAAGAAAAAATCTGCGGGAAGAAAATGCAGAGAGTTTTTATAGAGAGAAAATAAACAAAAGGGGTATATATATATATATATATATATATATATATATATATATATTCAATATTTTATATATTTCAATTTTTTTTTCAATTTTTTTGGTTTTTTCTGGTTTTTGTCTATTTAGCCATTTTGTCCTTTTTTACTGTTTTTTGAGTTTTTATTTTGTGTTTATATGTTGGTTTTGATATATATATATATATATATAAATAACTATTACATTTTTAAAAATTGGTTTTGAGAATTTTAATATAGGTATCTTACTAATTCTTGCTATCAAAAAATAATTATATTATTTGGTAAATTATGCTGTTTCATGGTAAGAATTTTGGTTGTGGCAACATGTGACGCAATAATGTTGCAATTCAAGAAGATTTGTGGAAAATATATCAGTGTCATGAACATCAATCAGTCTTTCTATTTCATTTCAACATTGATTGATTTTCATGACATTGATATATATATATATATAAAAGAGGCAAAACATGATAGAAAAACAATAAAATAAATTACAAACATTCATATCAAATTCGAAAGGATATGAAAAAAGAAAACGAATTGAGAGTATATCCGAGTAAAGGCAAAAATGCGAATAGTAACAGATGGAAAAATATATATAAATATATCACATACACAATGAATGCGCTAAAAGCTGCAAGTCCAAAAGCGCTGTGGTAGATAGAGTAGAAATCGTAAAATGAAAGAGTATAAAATGCGAAATGAAAAACGCAATAAAAGCACAATAACGTTTCTTCAGGGGATGAAGTTATTGTAAATTGCTAAATACTACACTCTCCTGGCAACAGCCAAAGTTAAGCGCGAAAACTGTTACTTGACACCCTGTTTACACCCCTTCAACGCCAGTCTGTACCGTGACCCTCCTCAAACACTGCCACGTCTACTTCCGTCCTTCTGGTACGTAAAATATTTATTCTTACTTTTCTCTAATGTTATTGCATCGTTCTTCTGTTTTAATTATTCAAAACTCCTCTCTGTTTTTTGGTTTGGTTTGGCATTAGAGATAAAAATCAGTGTTTTAGGCCTTACGGCGTAACTGATTGCAAGAAAATGTCAAACTTTTATATTTAGCAATTCACAATAACTTCATTCCCTGAAGAAACGTTATTGTGCTTTTATTGCGTTTTTCATTTCACATTTTATACTCTTTCATTTTACGATTTATACTCTCTCTCTCTATATATATATATTATTGATTTCGCCCTCGATTTTTAGCTAAAATACTCGCAGGAACTTTCTTCTAATTAAAGATATCAGCATATATGCGCGACTATCAAACGTATAAAACAAATAAATCAAATGATTCTTGGCTCAGTAAAATGAAGTAATTAAGATTAACTGACGCAATAAAATGATCAAGAGCATGACGTGACTTTCGCTTGATACCGCCAGCCAATTAGATAGTTGAAATGCATTCTGGGAACTCAGAGTAACCTTGAGTCGGACGAAAGCTTCCTCGATTCGGATATGCGAGAGAAAATGTTTTGAACTAATCAATAAAAAAAAATTCACAGAAAATCGGAGAAAAAATTTTTTAACCATTCTTGTTTTAAAACAGGGTTAAATATTCCGGTTTATACCTAAAAAAATTGAAAATGATAGCGTTATTAGAACGCCGGATGCAAGAAAATAAGAATTGAAAGTTAAAAATATAAATGAAATGTGACTATTATTTAAAAATTTCTCAAAATTCAGTAAATTATGTTAAAAATTCAAAACAAACTTCATTAAAACAAAAATTATTTGTTCTATCCGATGGTGCATTGATTGTTTTCCAACGATCATTAGAAAAAATACTACAGCCGTAAACGTGCCACAAAGGACCCAAAACCACACAGAACATTAAATAAAAAATTTCTAGATTAAATTTTAAAATTCTGGCTTCGAGGTGCATTGAGTCACCATTACGACTACCTGCGTGCCAAATTACATGGCTTTAAATTCTATAGATTCGTCTGGACATCGCACACACGCAAGCATTGCATTTTATAAGTATAGATTAATTCGCTTATAAGGGGAGTCGAAACCCTTATCCCGACAATGTTAAATTGGTAATTTCGATGTACCTTTTCTCAAAATCTGTTATAGATGCATGATTGAAATTTTTTATACAAGTAAAGAACACCTTTTTCATTATACTGAAATGAGCTTTTGGTTAATTTTTCAAATTTTTTATAAATTTACAAAATATTTAATTAGACATAGTGAAATTTTTCCTTCTTCTGACACAAAAAAAGTTTTAAAAAATAAATGTTTGAATATTTTTTAAAAAAAGCTCTTGTCGGTATAAAAGATGTACTTTACTTGTACAAAAATTTCAAACATGTATCTATAACAGATTCTGAGAGAAGGTACATCGAAATGGCCGATTTAACTTTGTCGGTATGAGAGTTCCGATTCCCCCTTTTAAATCCTATTAATCGAAAACTCGGGTAATATAGACTAAATTTTACACCATTACGTTCTTTCATCTGACAAGGTTTTCCAAAAGTGTTTACTTGAAATTAAAGAGATAAGTCCGCAAGTACTGCCTCGTATTAACATTTTAACAAACACTTTTATTAGTTATCAAAACTTCTTTCATGCGTTTTTTGAATTATTTGTTAGTTTTAAAAATAGGATTTGCGAATGTTCCTGATGTTCGCTGTTTAATTTGCATTTTCCAAATGATTATTTAAAGGCGTCAAAGGGGGCGTCAAATTAATTAGAGGCGTTATTGTAAGGCGTTTTCTCAAAAGGATATTTTTTCTTCTCTCAACATTGCGAAACTTTCCGACGCATTTACAGCGCAATTTTTTCATGAAAATGCATGCAATTTGCAAACATCGCTATTGAAGTGCTTAACCCTTTATGTCACGGTGTTGCATATTTGCAACAAACCCAAAAGGCACTGCCTTTTCCACAGTAGTCTCTTCAAGTCGATTTCATTAGTTTGTTGCAAAATTGTCACACTGGAGTTAACACAAATTGGACATAATTCCCCAACAGATGGTGTTACTGATGTGATTTTTTAAAAAAAAATTTCAGTTGACACTTAAACATTTTCACAAGGTTACTCATGAAATTGCTTCTGAATTAAATGAAGTTAAAAAGAGTGGAAATATTTATTTGTGAGAAATGTGATGAAGGTCTTTGCTATAACAAAATTAACAAATGTTTTAAAAACTGAAATTTTGAATTTTTCATGCCATTTCGCATTATGTTGCAGAAATGCAAAAAACACTTTTTTGTCAATAGATTTTGATTTTAAAGAGTTAAATGTTTAAAATTATTTTTGATCTATTCCAACGTCTGAGTAATTTTTTTTCCAATTCGGAGTTGCTGAGATATAAAGGGTTAAGAATGGAACTATGTTTTAATATTTTCCCTTCTAAATATCTTCTAACGTTATAAAAGATCCCCTCCCAATATCGATATTTTTTCAAACCTTCGCATTGTCGTTCCTTACACCCATCCGGGTAGGCTGGGTCGATGTGAGTTTTTAAAATCTTCGTTTTGTCGGGCCTTTCACCCATCCTGGTATGTTGGGTTTATGTGAGTTTTTCAAACCTTTGCATTGTCGGGCCTTACACCCATCCGAGTGTGCTGGATCGATGTGAGTTTTTCAAGCCTTCACAGCTGAGTGGAAATCTGTTCCAATGCCAACTTTGACACCCTTCTCTGAAATTCGGTGACTTTATTGAAAAAAGAAGAAAAACCCAGTTCGATTTGCTGGTATCGCCCGGTTAACAGAGACGTCGGTTGATTGGAGTTCGGATAATCAAGGTTCTACGAGTCTCTCGGTTTGTAGATTGATTTCTCTGAAACTCACGTAATAAATTTATGTCATTTCAATCTACATTTCATTTTCAAAGTAGAAATAAATCAATTTAGTAAATTCGTATGAAACAGCATTACGTATTTTAAAGCAAAAAATACATATTTTTAATTAAATGTTCAGTCATTCACTCGGGATTGTATACACCGTACAGTCTCCATTTCATTGCAAGCTCTCCACTTTTTTATCTCATCATTATTATATACTTCTTGTTGGCATTGAAATGCCCCCTTTCTCAACAGCGTAGGGAAAAAAATAATTATCTATAAGAAGTAGTGGTGGACCCAAAGGGGGGGTCTATGGGGCTGCTGCCCCCCCAGAGCTAAACCAAAATTAGTGATTTTTTTTTCAAATCACTACATCTCTTTGTTCTTAATATCTTTCTTTAAAAAATAAATCGTGGCAACATTGCTTTCTGACTTGACAGGCTCGAAACTTTTCCAGGCGCTTTTGTAATTATTCCATTCGTTCTTGTAGCGTTAACGCGGTCGAAAAGAGTTTTTGCTAGTGATTTCTTTGAGTTTTTATTAAATTATCGAAAGTATTGTAGTGTCCTTTGTGATTCTTATTGTCAGGAGAGAAAAGTTAAAGTGTTTGACTTACATAAGCCATGATATTACGACGTTACAAAATTTTCATGACCTCAATCCCTCCCCCCCCCCACACACACACTGATAAGAACGTCAAATCTTATGGGCAATACGTATGGGCATTGGGGAACGAATGATTCAAACAAGTTCTATAAATAAGCTATTGGAAAGATGTGCGAGCTGTCCCCACAGCATAAAATTATTTCAATCGTCGCCGTAATTACTCAATGAAGTCGTGATGAACAAAAATCACGAACTGTAAATGGAGTAGCAAAGCCATTGTCACAATGTATTAACAATTGTCACAAATTTCCCAATTTAAACTTGATTAATTCATGTGACGGCTGGAAAGGGGTTAAAATGCAATATGGGAGAAAAACGTGTATTAAAATTTTGCAACACTGCTATGTTAAAATATATTAGGTGGTCATAAATTATTGGACACCAAATGGTACGACAACTATCTGAAAAAACTTTTCTATTTGCTCTCTCAATTAAAGAAAACGCAATTGTAACATTATTAGTTTTTTAAATTAATTTTTGAAATGGGTTCAATAATTTATGACCACCGTGTAGTACTGACCGGTATTTTCATTATTCTACACAATGTTACTATCGAATTTCTCACATCAATATTGCTGGACCACTAAACCTCTTTTTTCCCAGTCGGTAAATTTTTTTTATTTAAATTTTTAAATGATTTATTTATTTATTTGCTTTTCACAAACGAGTATATTTATTCTAATTCCAATATAGGGATGAAAAAATTGTTTCATAACTTAACCTTCCAGCAGGAGTGTGTATGGCGGATATACTTATATTACGTTTCGTTTTACATATTTATATATTTGTTTTATAAATTTAAGTGCAATTTTTTATTTAATCATTGTTTAATATAAAGCTAATAAATATAGATTGCATAAATAAAAGTTGCATTTACTTTTTATAAAACAGCATGCTATAAATTTGTGATACAATGCATGATATAAGTATCTCCTGCACATGCGCGCCCGCTGTAAGATTAATACTGCTTCTATGTGAAAGAGAATGTTCTGAAGGTATAGAAACCGTCAGAACCCTGAAATTGATTTTTTCACCATTAACCTCTCTTCTTACTAGTGTTCCTTAAACAGCGATAGTTCAACTATCGATATTTTCAAAATTATAGATACTATCGATAGTTTCAAAACTATAGATACTATCGATAGTTTCAAAACTATAGATACTATCGATAGTTTTCTCCCCGGTGATATTATCGATAGGTGTTTTTCCAGTCGATAGTTTTGAAGTTTAAGGGGTTATCGATAGTATCGATAGTTCCAGTCGATAGTTTTGAGGCTGTCGACTGAAAATGAGCCTATCCATAGTATTGCCAGGGAGAAAAATATTGTTACTATCGATAGTTTTGAAAAAGTCGATACTATCGATTGTTTCAGTCGATAGCTCCGAAAACCGATACTATCGACTTGGCTTCGAAAAGTAATTCGATAGTAAATCGATGTTTAAAAAACACTACTTCGTATCAGCCTGATACATATAGCAAAAAAGACTAAAAAAATGACATTTTTACTAGTTTTTTTATATTTTTATTTATACATTTATTTTCTTTTTCGCTTATACTGAATGCAATTTAACAAAGCGCTTACATAGCTACCCACAGAAATCTTAGAGAATTTATTCAAATTGATTCAAACAAAAGCAGAATTTTTTTTAATTTTTCAAAACATTTTGAATTGTTGTACTTTAATGCTCTATGTTGCCCTGTCGTCTAAATTTTAAACCCATATGCTGTTTACATTTCTTCAAGAGTGTTAAACCCAAGCCATGTAGTTCGAACCTCACGTAAATCTGGGGTTAGGTTGCATAATTACTTAAATCTACTTAATATAATTTAATCATTCGCTGCATGTATCAACCAATTTGCTCTGACACTAGTTAAATATAATGATATGAGCCATAACATATCACTATCTCATTTGTGAATTCTTGTTCATGGCATATCTGCCAAGCGCGAAGAATTTTATCTCTCGCAACTCCTTTTGGTCTGCCCTCAAAAATGCAATCCGGGGTTTGATGGTTCGTAAGAAGAGGTGGGCGGAGATACCAAAGGGCCAGAATTGGGAAATCAAGTTCTAAGGGCCAAAGAAACCAGGTGGAGAGAATTGGGAAATCCAGTTCTGAGTGCCAACGGAACCAGGGGACCATAATTGGGAAATCCAGGTCTGAGGGCCAACGAAACCAGGGGGCCAGAATTGGGAAATCCAGTTATGATGTCTTCGAAACCAGGGGGCCAGAATTGGGAAATCCAGTTCTGAGGGACACAGAAACCAGGTGGCCAAAATTCTCAGCTAATCTTATTCGGTGACCTCTCAGAAAGAAGGGCGTCACAGAACGAAAATATCTTGATATGCAAATATTCCTAAAATACATTGTATAAAAGAAGAAATCTTAGCCTTGAACTTCATTTTTCATTCACGAGTTTAAGCATGCGCCTCTTCTCTAGCTGTCTTTAAGCGCTGTTAACTGGAAGTCGTAGATCAAAATGAAGAACATTGTAAGTGAAAGGTTTCAACTTTTTTTAAAGTAGTCTTTTTGCTTGTTCTTAAACATACACTCGCTTAACATCTAAATCTAATTCGGTTAGATTGAATTTTTAAGAAAGTATAGTATCTTTAGCTTTTATTTTAAAGAAAGTATCTTTGCATTGTTTGTTCTTGTGTGCACAATCGTTTAATATCTACGTATAATTGAGCTTGACTTCTGTTGCCTGCCCCAAAAAATTCGATATCAATAATTGATTTTTGTAGAATAGCTTAGAGTATAAACATAAAGATTTGAAAGGTAAATAATTTTTTCACGAGTTTAAAGTTGGAAATCTCATTGGGGATTTAAAGTTCTTGCTTAATAGTTAGTCTTGCTAAAAATTCATACCCTATTCGAAATGGAATGTATTTTCGAGACGAGGCGTTTTTGTTGAATGCATGCTTAAACGTAGAAATTGCTGCAAGACTCTGAATTTCTCGGAATATCGGTGTTCTTAATTTCTTATTGCGTAAATACTGACGACAACGAGAAGTCTTGTTCTCGACTATCGATTTCCCTCCCCCTTCTCTACTTTATCTTTCCATGTATACTGGAATTCGGATTTAAAGCTGCTTTATTCGTAATTTAGGCGAAGTTTAAATTTTAAACAAAATCCGAGCAAACTGGTTCTTTATGCTTCTTATTGCGAATCGGACTCGTGCATCGAATTATCAGTTTCTTAAACTGCGTCTCGATCAATATATTGTTCGTTCAAAAAATTATATCGAATGGCATACTCGTTTCGAGAGTGCTGTGAATTCTTAGTTGAAGAAAAACTCGTTCTTAACGCAAGTCTCTTAATTAGCAGAAAAACTGAAAGAAAGGCTTAACACCACAGCATACCCCCGAACTCGGAGCCAGGACGGCTCCCTGTCTGTTGGTTGGGTGTGCGTGAGACTTTATTAAAAAAAAGCCAGAGGAAAAAAATACAATTTCTATAAAAAGATACAAAAAAACAGGACATTTAAAACAAAAGAATATATTTTTTAAAGTCCAGTCTTTCAGATCGTTGTGTTGTTGAATTTGAGAGGATCGTGCCCTGTGTATGGAAGAGAGAATACGAGTACATAGGGTTGGTTGGGTCTGTGGTTAGTTGTTGTCGCCATCTTTTGGAAACAAGAGCGATTCGTTTTCCGCGATGAAGTGGATGAGTTTTCTGATTTTCGCCCTAGAATTGTTCGTATCCAGAATCGATAATCGTAAGTTCATCACTTTTGAGATCTAAAAGCCTGTATAGCGTCATATGGATAAGCAAATGTTTAGATTTAAAAGTTTATCCTTGTATCTCTACTCGTAAAGAAGCTAACGTATATGATAATCTCTGGTTTTTATTCGCTGTTATATGCTTAAAGTTGTTGAGTAATAAGATTCCTCCATGCAACGTAAGCACTTTTGTGTGTGTTAAGGTGAAAGTGGTAAACTGGTCATTATATACAATGATCGGTTACCACTATTACCGCGGTGATTATATATAGCAGATTACTGTCACTGATCGTAATATATTAATGAAGGTGTAAATAATGGATCATGTACTGTAACTGTAAAAATGGTTCTATTCAAATTTTAAACTAAACCAACTCCTAAATTTTGCCCGTCTCTGATGAAATGCAAAACTCTGACTTCCTGTTTAATTCGATGGAATATATGTCCTAGACTTTAAATATTGGAAAATCCTGCTTGGCGCGAGTCGTGATTATTAAGTTTTCTTGATCAAAGATTTTCTGCATGTATTCAGTTTATACGAGGGGCGTTCCGAAAGAGTTTCGTCACAAGGAGATTTTATTACAAGGTATAAGAAAATGCAAACTTTTGTCTACTTTTCCACACATTCGCCACCGACATCGATGCATTTTTCGCACCGTGAAATAAATTTAAAGAAACCATCAAAGTAAAAATCTGTGCACAGCGAGCGAAGGAAGTTCTTCACAACTGTCCGCACCTCTTCATTGCGTCGGAAGTGATGTCCCGATAGTGCTGACTTCAATGCAGGTGCAAGTATAATAGGCAAGATCGGGGCTGTAGGCCGAGCGATCCAATCTCTCCCATCCCACGGGTACAACAAATGTATCGGTGGCGTATATATGGAAAAATGGGCAAATGTTTGTATTTTGTTATGCCATTGTAGACTTCGGATTGTAATAACTCATCTTGGCGTAAAAGCGTGATGAAACTTGCTTTCGGAACGTTCCTCGTACAACGCAAATTTTTCCATTGTAATCTTAATGTCATGAAATCTATAAATGAAGTTTCTTGTTGCATAATCCTTCTGGGAGGTTTTCTTCAATATTATGCGTCCTTTTAGCATGCGTAATCTATTTAACAACTTGCAACTGATGGAATACGGACAGTGTCATCAATCGAATTCCATTTCGGGTATAACTGATCTTCTCGGATTTGTAACATTTCGGAGGAATATTGAAGGCTTTCTTTCAGTCTACTAATGTTTCGGAAGCAGTTAGGCTAAACATTTAATTTGGCCATATTTTACTCGCCTCCCGAGGTGTTTGTTAAATGTGAATTGAAGCAGTCTTCGAAAGCCTTGTGAATTTTGTTTATATACAGCGACTCCAAAAAGTATTGGGGCACAATAAGCTATCAAACATTTTGTGAAAGAATAAATCAATTTTTTTTATTTGAACCAAATGCTTTTTGTACATGTCATATCTGTAGACTAAATAAAATCCAAAAACATGAAAATTAATTTACAATATTAATACAATAATACTGGAATGAACATTTCTTGTTGCATAACTGAAATTAATGGTCAAAGAAGTTTTGGGGCACGCAAGCAAAATTGTTCTATATCACTCAAACATTATTTATTAATAATGTGTTGGTCCTCCTTTACATTTTATGACTTCATTCAATCGTTTAGGCATGGATTTCACAAGATTTGCACAAACATGTCCTTCTATTTTATCCCATTCAGACATGAGTTTTTCTCTAAGTTCATTTTTGCTGGAAATTTTAAATTTGCGAATACTGTTATTCAAATGGTCCCAAATATTCTCAATGGGATTGAGGTCCGGACTCTGTGCAGGAGTTCTAATTACTTGGGGACAGTGATATAAAGCCCAGAATCTGCAAATATGAGCATTGTGCTTTGGGTCATTATCCTGATAGAGTTTTGAATGTGGCAATATGCCCATTTTTTCAGCACTCTTTCAAATTTTGTTTTAAAATGTCTAAATACATATATTTGTCCGTAATTCCATCAATAAAATGTAAATTCCTCACACCCACGGCACTCATACAGCCCCAGACCATCTGGCTACCAACACCATGTTTTACAGAAGGAGTCAGATTCTTCATTTCCAGTTCACTATTCGGTTTTTGCCATACCATTTGCTTCCCATCGCTTCCTAAAACATTGTATTTACTTTCATCTACAAATAAAACTGAATTCCAAAACTCCGGAGGCTTTTTAATATAGGATTTAGCAAATTCTAAACGAGCTCTTCGATGTGCTTTGCTTAGGAATGGTTTTCTTCTAGCTATTCGGCCATGAACATTGTATTTTCTCAAGATATCCCGGACCGTTTTTGGGCTAACAGACTTGTTAAACCTTTGTTGCGCTTTTAAAGTTAATTTCACTGCACTGGTTTTAGGGTTGCAAATAACTTTTCTAACAATCCACCTTTCTTCAAGCTCAGTGAAACACCTTGGGCGACCTGTTCTTGGTCTGTTTTTAACTGATTTTGTCTTCTTATATTTCGAAATTATATTACGTACAGTAGATTTACTTACATTTACAATTTCATCAATTTTTCTCTCGGAACTTCCACGTTTCCAATGACAAATGGTAAGTTTTCTGATGCCAATGGATATCTCTGATTTTTTTCGACCATGCTACCATGTAAATGATGGACTAACGTAGTAGCTCCTGCATTTTGCTTCTTAAGTAGTGTTTTCTAGGTTTGCAATTCTATTTGCAGTTGTATCAGACATTCTGACAGAATTGGCTTCTTATCGAGCTGGTTTTCCTGAATGCCCCAATACTTTTTTGACCTTAATTTCGTAGTTGCAGACGAACCATTTCAAATAGCTAATTTCTATATTAGTTGTATTTAATTGTAATGGTTGTAATAGATTTCTCAGAGTGTTTAGATACGAAAAACAATTAAAATTATCTTTTGTTTTTATGTAATATTAGAATTTACGAAATGAAAGCTTGAGCGTTTCTTGTGCCCCAATACTTTTTTGAGTCACTGTATGTCTGAAATTGCATCGCATAATTGATTGGTGCTTTCTACTTTGAGAGTGTGGTGCTGTAGTGAGCCGAGGACGCTTCATGTGTTCGATTTTAATACTTTTTCGAATTTGTATCGAACTTTAACTAAAGTTAAGTTTAACCCTCTGAGCGACTAATAGGTCAGAGTAAGCCGTCTGAAAAATATGTCTCTGCTTTTCAATGGGTTCCTTTAAGAAATATGCACCGTCCTACAAGAGGTGTTTGAAAAAGAAACGCCTGAATTCCCCCCCCCCCCATTGCTACCTGCGGGAGGTCTAATTATCCCAGCAGGGAGAGTCTTCCCCCGTTTCTTATCTCTAGCAGTTCCCCTTCCCAGAGCCGGCCGGAGGGCAGTGTGAAAGGTGCGACCGCAAAAGGTTCCTCGCCGCTGACTGATTTTGTAAAATGAAAATGATTTCTGTTTTTTCAAATCCAAGCAGTGGCGAATCCAGGGGGGGCTATCGGGCTTCAGCCCCCCACAGAGCTGGCAGAATTCTTGATTTTATTTAAAATCACTGCAACTGTTTGTTCTTAACTTCCCCTTTTTTAAAAAATAATTAAAATGTGAGAACATTGCTTTCTGGCTTGACAGGCTCGAAAATTTTCCTACTTTTCCAGTCATTGCACTTGTAATTGTAGCGTTGACGCAGTCGAAAACATTTTTTGGCCAGTTATTTCATTGTATTTTTTATTAAATTATCGAAAGTAATGTAGTTTTCTTTATGATTTTTACTGTCAAAGAAAAGAGAAAAGTCTGTAATGTTAAAGTGTTTTGGTTTACATGAGCCATGAGGTTTGATATTCGTCACGACGATACAAATTTTCATGAACTCAGCCCCCCCCCCCCGATCCGAAACCTGGATTCGCCACTGAACCCAAGTATAAATACATTTGAATATAATTATACAATTTGTACACATTTTACAACTACCAATCTAAGGCAAGGTTGGGTTCTTTAAAGTCGTGAAAGATTAGAATATCTTACAAGCTGCACATAAACTGTTACAAACTGAGAAACATTATTGACAGAGAATATAAAAAATAACTGAAAACGAAACACAACATTTAACATGTGTTTGTGTATGAATAATAGCTATAATTTTATAAAGTGGCTATTTTTTATATTTAGTTAAAAAGGAAATAATAAATTTTGTTAAGAAAGCTAAGCATTTCACAATTTTGTTAGATTGCAGGCTTGAGCCATCAAGAACAATTGTTAGTTAGTTTAAGATGTAGATGACTCTGAAAGCACATATACAAGCAGGGCCGGTTTAAGTCCTAAACGGGCCTGTAGGCAATATAAGTTTCAATTTCTTTCTTACTCAGATTCAAAACCAAATATTTTTCATTGTTTTTCATGCAAGCAAATATTAAGACTGACTGAAATTAAAAAGAAGTATATTTAATTTGCCGATCACCTTCAGGAGAGTGGTTTCAATATCTCAGATATAAAAAAACTAAAATGTAATGTAATTTTTTTTAATGAGTGGTGAAAAAATTGTAAAACTTTTTTACACAGTCTAAATAATCTAATATAAAATTTCTAGGGATATTTTGGAGCCAGAAAAACGGTAAAACAAACTGGATCACACTGATCTTCTCGCTAAATTAAAAACATGAGGAAAAAACCTTACGAATAACGTTCTGAAATTTAAACAATACTTGATTTCAATTTAAATAAATTCCAGTATACGGCTCTTGTAAATTAAATGAAAACACTAAATGAAATTACCTTGAAAATAAAGCATAAAAATATCATAAGGCATTGGAAGCCTCCAAAGATATTGGGCCCCTAGGCAGTTACTTACTTTACCTATTTAATAATCCGGTCCTGTTTGCAAAACCGATTTGTGTTGAAACGGCAAAAGACTTGACAGGAAAATGTTGTTGACTAAAAATCTCGTGAAATATCAATTTGAAAAATATCGTGAATCGGAATTCATACTATCTACTTTTAACAACTGCAAAGTAAATAGTTGAGTAGTTAGTTCAAGGCGACATCTGAATTTAAGAATTAAAGACTGGTTGGAAAAAAACAATTTTTCTTTGAAGCAACCGATCAGTCTATTTCACCTGTCAATTATCTATTTTCTAGTCATAATGAATAGTGCCATTTTTTCTTTTCGGAGAAGATCGAAATTTATCATGAGACGCCTGACAGAATGATGGCTCTCTGTTCTCTTTAAGTAAAAAGATAGATTTCCCTGAAAAGAAAGAACATTAGTACTGATATGGTCTTTTTGTGATTACACACCCGTCTGGCGATATGGTAAACATTCGATCGTGGTCTATTGATAGTAAAATCGCAAGCATTTGTGACAGCATTCTTGTGAAAAGGTGTTACTGCACTCATTGTACGATGGAATGTTGAAAACCTACGCAAGGGTCAGGAATAAATTGATCCGTGTAATATTGTTCAAGCTCCCTCCTTCCTACTGTTGTTGTCCTCATCTGTTGCGAAGCAGCTTTCTTTGTTTGTAAAGTTTACCTTGATGTTTTTGTTGAGATTCTACATAAGACAACAAAGCCGACTGGTTATAGTGCATGGAAAAAAGGGATTATCCCTACTTCTTTTCAACTTGCTGTCCAGATGGGATGTTATATCGGGAAAACCATTGAAACAGATATCTTAGAGAGACAAACATTTGGACAATGATCTTTGAGGTGTATCACATGTATTTTTCTTTCTCCTCCTTTGAAACCAATTCCATTACAAACACTTTTCTGTTTCCTTCTTAAGATACTGTTTGCGAAAATTTTAGGAACTACTGACAAACGCAAAAGAGATCTTTTCAGGCGCTAACTTCCATTGATTGAAACTCCTTTGTTAAATCTTCTACTTAAAATGATAAAGTACTGAACGAAGTATAAATAAAGAAACTCGAAGGCTTCGGTACCATTTCTCGGCGTCTAGAAGATCGCATATCAGTAGTAAATTCTTTCTGGATTTTGTTTGATGATGAACAGGGATTCTGAAGAGGACAATTTAATTGAAACTTCATCGGAAGATGAATTATCATCATCAGAAGACGAATCAGAAGATGAATCTTTGGAAAGTGCAAGAAACTGGTGTGGTGTTGATGTTTCCGTTTTGACTCCTGCTCCACCTAAATTTCCTTTTACCGGAAATCCAGGAATCAAAGTTTCACTAAGACAATCAGATGATCCACTGGATTACTTTTGCCTCCTTTTTGATGATGAAGTAATTTCATTCATCGCAAAAGAAACTAATAGCTTTGCGGAAGAACATTTTTCAAATTTGGAATTAACTCCATCAACTAGAGCTTTGCAGTGGAAAGATGTCACTAGTGAAGAACTAAAACGTTTTATATCTTTGTTGATTCTACTAGGAATTGTGCAAAAACCCACCGAAAAATGGTTTTGGTCCAAGCGACCAATTTTATGTACTCCATTTTTCAGAAATGTTATGAACGAATAAAGATATTCTCTTATAATGAAATTTCTGCACTTCCAAAGTAGTAATGATTCCGAAGATGAATCGCCTTCTAACAACAAACTAAAAAAAATTGGCAAATTTCATAGTATGCTTATGCAACGATTTCAATCAACATACATACCAAAGCAGGATATCTCAATAGATGAATCACTGATTGGTTATAAAGGGCGCTTAGGATGGAAGCAATATATTCCAACAAAAAGATCTAGGTTTGGAGTAAAACTGTTTCAACTTTGTGAATCCGAAAGCGGATATATTTGGAACTCTATTATTTATACAGGAAAAGGTACGACGGTCCATGAGGATTATGAGGATTATGGTGTGTCCACTAAAAGTGTTATGACGCTCATTCATGAACTGAAAAATAAGGGGTATACACTAACCACGGACAACTACTACACCTCACCAGAATTAGCCGAAATACTTATTAAATGTAAAACGGATATTTACGGTACTTTAAGGGCAAACAGGAAAGGTTTGCCTCCGTTAATAAAGTCGTCAAAAGTGAAGAAAGGTGAAGTATTGGCCTTTCAAAAAGGTAAAATATGTTTATTAAAATGGACAGATAAAAAACCTATACTTATGCTTAGTACTTTACACAGCACTTCGATGGTGACCGTGGAATCAAAAAAGTCAAAATCTTCGAAGCTTAAGCCTACAGTCGTGGCTGATTACAACAATACAATGGGTGAAGTAGACAAAGCTGACCAATGTTTGTCGTACTACCCAGTGGCGAGAAATCAGCAACGAAAATACTACAAAAAGATTTTTCGCTACTTACTTAGTCAAGCAGTGTGGAGCGCTTTTGAAATCTTCAAAAAGAATGGAGGAAAAATGAGGCAAGTTGAATTTCGAATGAAATTAATCGAAAGATTAATTGAAGTAACAGTCTGTAATCCATCTACTCGCCGGGGTCCATTTCCTAAATCGGAAGAAAATGTCGTTCGCCTGACAGGAAGGCATTTCCCTTCTTATGTTGATGAAAGTGAATCCAGAAAAAAGTCAAGGAAGTGTGTTGTGTGCTCACTAAAAATGAATGAGAACGGTAAACGTGTGCGGAGAGAATCACGATTTGAATGTAAAAATTATAACGTTGGACTTTGCGTTGCACCCTGCTTTGAAATTTACCATACGGAATCTAACTTATAGCATTTTTATTTTTAATCTCATGTCTTAACTTTAATATATTTCAAAAAAAGTATAAAAAGTACCTAGGCAATTCATGTAATGGCCAGTTTTTCAATCATTAGTTCATGATCTTGTTATATGTGATTGATTTACTTCATTTCTGAATTTGTGAATATTGCAAAATTTTTTAATCAGTACAATATTAAAAAATGTTTACATATTATTTTATTGTTATGATCAAATCTGCATTACATAAAAACAGATCATAAAATTTTGAAAAAAAGAATTAACAGTTAATATTATAATTGTATAAATTTTGTTATTTTCAGTTAGACAAGTTTTGCTACATATCTTTAATATAAAACTTTCCAATAAAGCTCACATTTTAAAATTCAAGTTTGATCCTTATTTTACATTTAATCTTTACTCTCTAGAATAGATTTTATTCACGATTTTTCATTTTATTATCCCCTAAGATACAATTGCAAAATTTAAATGCTGAATTAATTTTTTTATATTTTCAATAAAATTCATTGTTTCAGTTTGGGGCCGTTCAAATATTACGTAAGCATGCTTTTGGAATTTTATGACCCCCCCCCCGTTCTTTTTTCTACAAAACGTATAACAGTAATAATCTAATTTAAAAAATTTTAGGACTTAATTCAAATAAAAAACTCTAACTCGGCTTAAAATAAAAAAAAAAGAATACAAGTTTAATTTCCTTATAACTTCAAGTTTAAGCTTACAAAAATCAAGTTTAACTTTCTTTTGCCAATTTTAACTTTTTTTCCAAATTTAATTTTTTTGAATTAAATTGTTTGTGCAAAGTACAAGAGATTTTCGGAAATAAAGTGATTTTAATGTCTTACGTAAGCATCACTCATACTCCCTCTCCTCCTTCTCAGCAAAAATAAGAAACCCCCCTCCCCCCCTTGGGTGCTTACGTAATATTTGAATGGCCCCTTTTCAAAAAACATTACTGAGAAATAAAATTATTTCGGAGTTTTGAATGGGACTAAAAATGTTTTTCCTACAATTTAGACCAAAATGCTTTGTTTTGTAATATTTATATGCTAACTGGATAGAAATACAAATTTCTAAAATAGTTGTTATGTTAAGAAATGAAAAGTTTAGAAACTTTAAATTTAAAAAAAGATTTTTATTAAAGCTTCTTCAGGTTCAGTTTCTAATATTTTTTCATCTAACTTTTTAAATGATTCTCAGAAGATACTGAGTAAAATTAGGATTCCGATTTTAAATATGTGAATTAGTTTCTGAGAAAAAATATTTTCTAAAAATGTATGTACATTTTTTGCAAAATATAAGATATTTTGTCTTTCTTTATTTTCTATTAATAACAAAAAAAATTCAAATGTATTAAGGCTCAAATCATGTTTTGAATTTTCGCTTTTTCCGAAAAAAGTTTACAAGTAGTATCTGTTGCAAATTAATGAATTCTTTAACCCTTTCAAGGGCGGTAGTTTCTTTTCGAAATCACCAGTTAAAGAATTATTTCATAGGGAAACTACCAATTTATGGTTATATATTTCACAACAATACATATTTTAATATCCAATAAAGAGACCTAATTGCAGTAGAATTTCTAGTCTTCTTTTGTCACGGATTTATATGCGAATAAATTTAGTTTTCTCAAAGAAAAGAAATCTACCATTTTTCAATAAATTTCTAAAACATAGGACTACAAACCCATTCAAAACTTATTACATTTCTACATGGTCTTTTCTTTGCAAAATTGGCAAAATAAAAAAATAACAGAAATATATTACTTATTTCAAATTGTTCATGCGGTTTCAGGGATAAACACCTCTTCAAGGTACTATGCGGAATGTTTGTTACAATTGCTAAGATAATCAATTTAGAGGTTCATTCAGAGGTATCTATTTACAAGCATTTTTTTTTGTTTTTGTTTATGAAAAGAAAAGCTTATAAGCATTTCTACGCCATAATAAGAATCTGAGAAAGATTTTCTCCCTCCGAAAAGCTTCATGAAAACTTCCGTACCTTCCTATTCGTTTTAACGATAAGGAATTCAATTGTTACCGCAAACGAGGTTCCTTCCAGCAACCTGCGAGCTCATCTATTGTAAAGCTTATCACCACGAATCTGTCACTGTCAACCAAGTCATTAGTGCAGGGGAAAGCAGAGGCGAGAAAACACGGCTATGCCGCTTACGACTGCAAAATTCAAACCAGGAAAAAGCCGGTTGTTCTCATCTTCAAGGCGACAGAAAGAGAAGAAATAACACGTTTCTGCCGAAGTCGGAGTAGATTTGCTTAACGTAGAAAACCGTTTGCGGCGCTCAGAGGATTAAAAGTACGATAGCTCGATGCAGAAGCCAGAAGGCTGAGGAATTGGATGACTATGCAGATATCTGTGCAAATGAAGTGTATAATTTTGGTCATTGTATTTATAATCAATTACACAAGCTTATTGGGCGTACAATGTTACAGCGAACTTGTTAAATTCGCGGGAGAACCACATTTACCAAATTTGTAACAAGACTAAACGGAATAAGAAACTATAATTTATGGAGAAACTTCAAGTGAATAGAAACAAATATCCCGAAATTACTATAATTTAAAGTCTTGTATAATTTAACAAATCTCGAGTGTCCCTTAAGTCTCGCGCCAGTGATATTCACATGCATCGAATTATCGCATTTTTAGGCTTGTTAACCAAAATTCAATCGTTAATTAGCTTTATAATTTGACACAAATTCGTAGAATGCATAAGCATCTCGAGTATTCCATGCCTTCTTGGATGAATGAAAACGACAGCCGCTTTCCGAAACAGGAGGCCATCTTGGATGGCAAAAAATCCTTCCTTTAAAATCCTTTTAATCCTTAATGGGTTCAGACTTGAACTTAAGAGGTAAAAATTTTTAATCGGCATTTATTGAATTGCCAATCCGCTTTGCAGTTTCAAGTTGTATTGGTCTTTGGCAAAATTCTAGGCTTTTGAAGCGATTTACCCTTCCAGTAGTGCGTATGTAAGAGATGCTTATATTGAAAGTCATGTTGCATACTTGTATCGTTCTTATAAATTTAGATGCGATTTTTTATAAACTTTATTTAGTATGGAGCCAATATGGATTACACTAATAAGTTTCAATATTTGTAAAACACGATACAAATGGGCAGTGCGACGCACGATATACACTATATGCCCAAAAGTATCCGGACACTTGCAGATTTTCACATTTTTTAGAATTTCTCCGGAATGGTTTAACCGAGTACCAATAAACTTCGGACATGTAAAGAATAGACAATAACTCACATTTTACATTGAAGAGTCAGTCCTGAGGGCAATTAGGGGACCGTCTACATACTGATGAAGACAAAAAGGTGTTTGGCCCACCCCGCTTCACAGAATACAGATAACAAGATGAAACTTTCAGAAATGGTAATGTTTAATATGCATAATATTTACAGGAATTTCCGTAAACTCAGCTCAAATATTTGGGAAGATAAAGGTTTTCTTAAAAAGTCTCAAATTTTTCCACCTGTTTTTTGCTTATAACATACAGATTTTTCTGTTATAATATACGAAACTTACAGAAAAGATGACAATTTGTTAGAGAAGCATTCCTGTAAAACTTTGGAAAAGAAATGTTGAATATTACAGGAATTATGAGCATTTTTAGTAAATAATGTTTTACTGCGCATGCGCGAAACATAGCGTAATTTTTCTTTCACAACTTTAAAGTCAGATATATAGGGCAACTTGTATAACAATATTCAGTTCAATATCTGTAGTATTCAGAAAGATATCGGCATTACAACGAGCAGAATTTTAGCTCCTGTCGAAGAGAAGCTAAAAGATGAGGGGTTGTACACAAATTTATATTTTGTAAGCTTATATCTTTAAATAGTTATATTTAATTGTATAGTGGTGAGAATTTGTTGAATACCCATGAACACATCTAATATTCGTAACGAATAAAAAAATATATATGTAGAATTATTAAAATATTTTAAGAAAGGAAATTAATTAGATAAAAAATCGTTTCGCCATAAAATAAATATATTTAAAAATATCGTTTGGCCGTAAAATTGTAATATGTAATTTGTTATTAATCCTGTAAATAATACAAATAAAGTAATAAAATTTTTGTTATTTATAGTGCCTAATTAGCTGGAATTTAAGTTATCCACGCAATTGATAAGTCTTCATGGGTATTCAGCAAATTCTAACCACTATACAATTCAATATAACTATTTAAAAATATAAGTTTAAAAAATATAAATTTGTGTACAACCCCTCATCTTTTAGCTTCTCTTCGACAGGAGCTAAAATTCTGCTCGTTGCAATGCCGATATCTTTCTGAATACTACGGATATTGAACTGAATATTGTTATATAAGTTGCCCTATATATCTGGCTTTAAAGTTGTGAAAGAAAAATTACGCTATGTTTCGCGCATGCGCAGTAAAACATTATTTACTAAAAATGCTCATAATTCCTGTAATATTCAACATTTCTTTTCCAAAGTTTTACAGGAATGCTTCTCTAACAAATTGTCATCTTTTCTGTAAGTTTCGTATATTATAACAGAAAAATCTGTATGTTATAAGCAAAAAACAGGTGGAAAAATTTGAGACTTTTTAAGAAAACCTTTATCTTCCCAAATATTTGAGCTGAGTTTACGGAAATTCCTGTAAATATTATGCATATTAAACATTACCATTTCTGAAAGTTTCATCTTGTTATCTGTATTCTGTGAATCGGGGTGGGCCAAACACCTTTTTGTCTTCATCAGTTTGTAGACGGTCCCCTAATTGCCCTCAGGACCGAATCTTCAATGCAAAATGTGAGTTATTGTCTATTCTTTACACGTCCGAAGTTTAATGGTAGTCGGTTAAACTATTCCGGAGAAATTCTAAAAAATGTGAAAATCTGCAAGTGTCCGGATACTTTTGGGCATATAGTGTAAGTACCTCGTACATACTCCCAACTGCTGGAGGATTTAAAAAAATAGATTTGTTCTTCATCGGAACTGCGTAAGGATAAAACGGAGAATGAAATCCTACACACGGGTTTCGCTAATGAATACCAAGTGAATTATCAGTTCAACCCCTTGAGTATAGCGCCGTCATATTGACGTGCATCGAATTGTCGCTTTTTTAGGCTTATAACATTTAATCGTTAATTAGCTTTATAATTTGAATCTGCAAATTGCATAGAATCCATAAGCATCTCGAGTATTCTATACCTTCTTGGATGAATGAAAACGAGTGCCTTTCTAAAACGGGTAGGGTCATCTTGTTAGATAGCAAAAAATGCGATCCTTAAGGGGTTGAATTTTGCAGACCATTACATCGGCATGCGAAACGGAAGTCGGCTTTCCCTAATACTAGATTCGTGCACTGGAATTTGTTATGCTAATTTTGTATAACTAGTTTTACTACATGTAATTTTTTCCTTTATTTACTTCGTCCTTGCCTCTGCATTGAATGAAAAGGTCGGAAAACGCACTTAAACTGCATTAATCTCGTTATTGACCTTTAAAGTTTCATGGGGCGGATTTATTTTAAACGTTGTAGAAGTAAATTGAAGAATGAAGGATTAATCTCTCGATTATTAAATCGATACATCGAAGTCAGCTAAAATTTTTCTGTTTCGAGACGAATGACTTTCCATATTAACTTTATTGCGTTTCCTACCGATTTTCGAAATTGTCAAAGTACTTTCTATATTGCGTATAAGTAATTGTTCTATATCTCTACAATAACATAACCAAAGCATTGGATTCAGTGACGCGTTCTATAGTTTCTTTATCATCGCTGAATTGGTTTTGAATTAAAATGCCACACCACTGATCACCCAACTAGTGTAGTGATTGATGGGGACAGAGGCGACAGTTTTATTTTAATCGATAAAGAACACCTGTTCAAATGACCCGGCCATTTGATCAGAATTGGAAGACTCTTTTCCTTGTTGAACGCTTTGTTCACGCACGAGAGGCAAATGCTTGGAACAGACGTCATAATTGGAATGGGAAGCCTCTGAAACGAGTGAAGACTGTATCGGGGGTGATCCTCTTGCAGGGGAAAATTGCACTTGACACTATGGCTCTGCGACAGAGCTAATCAACCCCTTGACCGTTTTGTGCGAGCTTCACTAGGCATCAAATTGTCATTTTTAAAATTGTGAGTAGAATTGAGTAATTCTTAAACACAGTGTACAAAAATGGAAGGTAATCCTTCAACATCAAATGTTCTATGGACATGTAGTCTAATAAATGCGAGAATGCATCCCTAAAATGGAATGGCTCGTCTAATTGGATAGGGATAAATCCTAACGGTGTAGTTTTTCACTATTTCGACTTCTGAGTGTACATGCACTTCAACCATGGAAATGAATTTCTTTTTAACGTCGAATTTCATTGCAAAGTGAAAGAGACGTAATGCTTCCTACCGCAGTCGAGCTATTTCTCGTTTACTTCCTCTTTCAGATCTTTGCTACCACCTTGGCTATTATTTTGGTCTCGACTGGCGCAGCTCCTACTACTCTGAAGCCAGGTGTCCAAGGAAGACATGGTCTAGGAATGCTTGGTCTTGGAATAGGAATTGGTGGTCATCTTGGATTTGGCGGCCAAGTCGGTATGGGAGTTGGGGGTTACGGTTATCCAGGGATATGGACATGCCGGATATGGACATGGTGGATGCGGACACGGCGGGTATGGCCACTCCAACTACGACCATGCTGGTCATGCTTCAGGAATCTATAACCAGGGTAGCTACGAAAGGGGAGTCTACAACCAAGGTTCCTACAATCGAGGTCATGTAAGCCATGACTATGGTGGATATGGCCAAAGCGGGTATGGACATGGTGGCCGTTATGGAGGTTACTAGAAATGGACTATTTGAGTCGTTTCCGACCGTGTTCATCAAGCACGTTTTTGTTTGTTGACGTCTAAATCGCCAAAGTTCAAATTTAATATCTAAATTTTACCATTGTTTACATCGGATTGAAATCTGCATTTTGGGTTTTAATAAATTTTTTAACTGATCTCTTGTAGGTTTTGATTGAGAAACATTTTTAACGCCAAAATATACCTGTAAAGGCTTTCAACGGTCTAAAACAGGTTTCCTTCAATCGCTGTTAAAGAATAAATGTGCCCGATTCATGCTGAAATAAATGGGTTGGAAGAATTCTCAATTGGCTGTAATATTTAACCTTTTAATATGCGATATATAAATTAAATTGAATTGTGGATGTAAAATTCTAAAACTGGTTTTCTTTTCAAAATATTGATTGAATATACGGGGCTGTAGATGAAGGCTGCATCAAATTTATTTTGACCCCGGGAAATACAGGGTGTTAATTTTTGTCGGGGTTTCCGTACCTCATAACTTTCGAATAAAAAATACTACGCAAAAACCGATTACGTATTCGTAAATTACAACTCAAAGAATTTTACGTGGCAACAATGCGATCTTAGCGCATTTGCAGTCTGGGTAATTATGACGTCATAAATAAAAATGGCGACCGTGCAAGAAAAAGCAATGTGTGTATTGTGGTTTTTCGAAACTAAATCAGTCATAACTACTCAACGTCGCTTCAGGACCACGTACAAGAAAGATCCTCCTTCGGATAATTCTATCAGACGCTGGTTAACACAATTTCAGGAGACTGGTAGCGTTCTACACCGAAAGGGAGCGGGAAGACCGAGCACTTCGCAGGAAAATCATTCATAATTATAATTTATAATTAATCATTAATAATAATTTTAATATCATTAATAAAATTTGAGTTGTAATTTACGAATACGTAATCGGTTTTTGCGTAATATTTTTTATTCGAAAGTTATGAGGCACGGAAACCCCGACAATTAATGAACACCCTGTATTTCGTATCGCGTTATACCAGAAAGGCTAAATTCTTGACACGTAGGCCTCGATTTATATGCTATTGGTTCCTCTGAAATTTAGTGTCCATTGAAATGTAAAGAGAATCCGCATTTGGTCTTGAGAACAAAGTAATGTTTTTTTAAGTCTTGTGAAACTACTCGAGCTTCCTTTTTCATAGAGAACTTGGATTTCTTAAGATTATACATATGGCACCATCCACAACGATAGTTTCTTTATAATCTTCACTTTTCATCTATTTCCCATCCTCTACCTTCTCGGTATTGTAAATCTACGTTAAAGGCACCAATTGTTTTGCATAATCAGCGCGTTCTCATTCATTTGGTAGAAGTGTGGCAAGAACCAATCCAACGAAACTAGCAATCAAAAATCGCTTTTACTTGGTTCTAGCTGCATTTGGCGACCAGCTAGTTCACCTGGATTAATGCGTGTAAGAATGTTAATACAATATTTTAGGCTTAGCTGATATTGATACCCTAGCAAAATATTTTCAAGTTTCGATAGATATACACTATTTCAGAAATGCCAGACATGTTTTCTTTCTGCTATGCACCGGATTGCTATCTAGCCTAAAACTGTAGTTTTAATCTAAACGGGGGAAATAATTCATCTTCAACCAATAACCTTAATCTTGCTCAATTGAAGCATGCTCATAAAATACGAGCTAAACGGCTTCTCAAATCATCCTTGGTAGTTTTTTGGGTAATTGAAATGCTTCATAACTCTTGCAATGAATTTTTTACTGATTCGATACAAAATTCATTGTCGTACAATAAAGCAAAACTTGAGCTTAAAGAGCAATAATACTTTTTATATATCCACTTGTATTGTAGGAAAGAGCGGTACTGTTTAGAAACGCAAACTTTTTCACTGTTGCTTACGTTTGAAGTTGAACCTTGGCTGTAATATTGCCATAATTTTTGGTCTTATTAAAATGACTCCAATTGGTTTTGGCTTTCTTCATAACTTGTAATTCAACCTTGGTAAACAATCCTGGAAGCAACCCAGGATAATACATGTATTGAAACAAGAGACTTGAATTTCGTTGCAACGATGAAAAGTATTGAGGTAGGATGAAAATTGTTTTGGAATACGACTAAAATATTTTAAACTTATCGTACAATTTTCCCTGTAATAACTAAATTAATATTCCAGAAAACTTTAAAAAAAGTCTCGGATGCGGTAACATTTATTTCTATATTTTCGAAATTTATCAAGGGAGGGGAGTAATGTCAGCAATTAGCTTCATCTTTAATTGACCCTCTGCTGTCAATGCCGCCACAGTGGCGGCATTTACAAGTCGTCGTAGAAGTCTGGGTTTTTTAAGACCCACGACGACCCCACCTTTTGGGTAGGCTGATCGGTGTGGGTCTAAAATCGCAGACTTCTACGACTTGCGAATTCCACCACTGTGGCGGCATCGATCGCCATGTGATAAAATTCTTCTTTTTGCACTCGATATTACTTGTACAAGAGGGGCTGTATAAAAAATTTAGATTTTGTTGGTAATGAATCCAATATAAATCATTCTCTACTTCATTTATAGCATTTTTCCAATTAGAAGGCATATGCCTATCTAGCGGTTTAGAAATCGGCTATTGAATTAAGATTGAAGTTATCACTAGCGGCGTCAGTTATTGGAGGGGTCAATTACACCCTTTTCTGTCTGCCCGGAATTCGATGGCAAAAATCTTTACAGTTTAGGAAGGAGGTGTAGAGCTGAATATCAAATTTGATAATTTAAATCCCATCTTAACGTAACGGTCGAAAGGAGCGATTTTTGAAGACCGACTAATGGTTTAGTGGACGGAATAAGACATCCAATCCATTCTGCAGTTCGCACCGTTTGGCAGAATAAGCCGAAAGTGAATTAGACGCTGCATTTTGCAGTCTGTTTTTGGTCGATCGATGAAGAGATCACGAATGATGAAAATTTGTACGAGTTGTCATTTCTATCACTTGGTCGAAATATTAAGGGGGAAAAAGTGTCTATATCGGGGATTCCCAACCTGTGGCACGCGTACCCCCTGAGAGTACGTGCATTCAAATTTGATGGCAGAAACGAGAACATTTATTTCCAATGGCAAGACAAAAAAAGATTACAAAAGAGCGTGTAATAAAAACAGAAGACAAAGTCATTGCCCCAAAAGCGCTCTCGCTTCCCAATATCTCGATACCTCCGTAAGTCAAAGAGCCCCACATTGGAGCAGGTGTCCCTTTCCATTACTTCTCCAGAACCGCATAGTGGGCAAAAAAGATTCGGTAGAATAGACTGTTGGATCTGGACAACAAGAAAACATAAGGAATTTAAAAACTAGAAAGTTTTGCTTCTCTAACTGAATAGTTGCGATTTAACAGCTATGCCACCTGAAAATATGATTATCACGTAGTGTAATTTTTATCTAGCCTTGTAATTTGAAATTATTTAATTTCAATACTAGTTTAATTTGCTTTGGTGTTGAACTAATACTATCTTAAAAATGGATTAAAATCAAATTTCTGCAAGTGTTCAGTCATTTAACTTTTAAGCTAATCATAACATTATTGATAAAAACTTCTTTGCATATATGGGTGGCTGTGGGGGTGTGGGGTTGGATATGATAGTAGGGGTACGCGAAAATATAGAAATCGAGAGGTACGCGAGGGGAGAAAAGTTTGGGAAAACCCTGGTCTATATTATACACGAGTTGGATGATACAGCGAATGTATAGATTCCTTTAGTCCAGTGTCCCCAATTTTACTGAACACTTGAAAAAAAGGCATTTTATTTATCCAATCGATACTTCCTCAGCAATAAATTTAACGTTTTATAGTTTATTATATTTTTGTCCTTCACTAAAATCTGGTTAATGGTTGAAGTCGGTCTAGTGAAAACACAGGCAGATGCTGTCGACTGTCTTTTACAATATAAATTTTGTTGTAGCCAAGTGATATGAATTCAGCATTAACCAATACAATAAGTAAAATATGTAAATGGAACTTAGATTTATTTAACTGTAAAAGTTTTGCATTTTGGGATCAGATTCATTCAGATGTAATTATTTCATTAATAAAAATATTACAAACTGAAAATTGACGACAGAAACTAAATATAGAAGGTATGGTAGCTTATTGACCATAGTAAAGGAACTTGTTCAACAAATTTAGTGTGTACTTATGAGGTTCATACCCAAAATATTCAGACTCCATAGTCAATATTATATGAAATTGGAATGTAAAATTTGATCTTTTTTTCCCTCCTGGCAATTACTCCTCGAAAGAAACTATAAAATTCCAAATATTTGTGAATTTTTAATGGCCTTTGGATAAATTTGTCTACATAAAACAATGACAAATTTAAAAATGTTAGCATCGAATTCCCGATGTGGTAAAATGTTTAGAATTCAACAAAAAAAATGACGGGAGGCTATCTATTTCAAACAGCCACTGATATTAAAGGCGTAGGACTATGCTAGAGTTACTCTTTTCCGATTTTCAATTTTTTTTGCAACTTTTGTCGTTACCCTTTATCTCTAAAATAAGATTATTTATGTTTTTAACATGTGTAGTTATTGAGATATAGAGGATGTCCCATACAACGTTTTCGTGGCGTTTGGGCGTGTGAATCAAATTCCTTCCCAAGACCCCAATGGGAGGAACGTGGTCCTACGTTAAAATGCTCATTTTTGAGTGCGTTCAATCTTGCAATAGCTTCGAGAAAAAAAGAACTTGTAAATAAGCGCAGGCGCTTAAAAATAGAGATGGGCGAGTTCAAAATCAAGAACTGATTTCTTGTTTTTGAATAAAATATACTCCTTTTTCTGAGTACAAATATGCTCATATAAATAAGTGCGTGGAAAATGTATTTTTTAATACTCATAAGTTCATGGGAAATGCAGAGTGGTCATAACTTATTGAACTCGTTCCTAACTTTAATAAAAAACCTTATGCAGTGACTTTTTTAAAAACTAGCCGCCTGTAACTTTAAACTTCAGATTGTGGTAGACATTTAACCCGTGTTCTATCTGTAACCTTGGACCTCTTCTCTTAATTGCCTACATAAATGTTCCTAATACAGTCAAATATCTGACCATGTCATGTAACCTCTAATTCCATGTTGTTGGCACTATCTTCACTTTCTTACTCCTCTTGTAAAATTTGCATTTGATTTCAACATTAGAATGACACAGCACTTTTTATAGCCATCGGCATGTTAGCTGGATTAAAACTTGCTGAACAAATGAAGATATATCAACCATAACCATTCAGTTTAATGAATATATATTTCTTAATTAAAATTTCAAAAAAAAGGGATCCGAGGTGCACATTCGCACGCTTCAAAGTATGTTTGTGCCAAATCTCGTAGCTCTAAATCTAGCGGTCTGCCCTGTAGATGACCAAGACAAGGACGCAGATTCTCCTTTATTATTAGTAAAGATACGAGATTTTTTCAGATGGGTAATGTGCCGTTACGGCGCACTAAACCTGCTGCAGCGGGAGATTCCCAATGCAAGTATCAAAATGGCTACCGCCCAGCAGAAGGCACGTCTCTAGTTCCACGACAGCAAATCAACTGTAACGGTTCAAAGAATTATTCGGTTAGAGTATCGGAATTGACAGTCTGCAAGTAAGAACTCCATTAACCGTTAGTATGAGCAATTTAAGGGAACAGAAAATGTGAATTAATTCATTGCAATTAGGCAAAATAGGAGAGAAAATTTTCCAAGTTTTGAGACTTTGATGAATTACTCCTTTTGATCTCGGGGATATGAGAACCGCAACGGTTCCTCCCTTCAGTGGGGAGCTTCCACACTACCCCCCCCCCGAAACTTCGAAAAAGTCTAATCGTAAAATAGTTCAGTCGGCGGGGGGTTTAAATCTAAATATTTATGGCTAAGATTTTATTGCTTTAATCACTTCATTTAGGGGCAAGTATGACTATCTCGAGTTTTCCCATCCGACGAGGTGAGCGTTGGCTGCTGGGGGGGGGGGGGATCAAGTGGAGTGTTCTGTCGGTTTTTCCTAGATTACTCCAAAACTACACATTCAATGTTAAAAATGGTAAAGATATAAGTTGTAGAGCATAATATTCTGCGTTGAATGAATACCAACACATTATATTTTGTTGCATTAGTATGATTAAACTCTTTTCAAATTTGCAATGGTTTTCCATATTTCAAAAAAAAAATCTTCATTCTTTTAAAAGACGACGCATAGTTGCAATTCCGCGATTCCATTCATTCCGTGAATACTATGACCTATATATGTTATGTCGCGGTAGTTTAGTGAATTTATCTTGGTTAAATAAATGAGTCATTTAGCAATTATATAGAGTAGCCGCAATTTTAAACCGTAACCAGACGTCTGAGACAGAATATTGCGCATTAAACCTCTACACCAGAGCAACTTAAGTGCTTAACCAAGATAGATCTAATCTAGATCCAAGGAGCTAGTCTTTGGCGGATTTGGAACTTGTACCAAGGATCTAGGCTCTCAAAGCTTAGAAAAAGATACTAGGCTAAAGGATTTATATATGCATCGTTGACCTAAAAACCAAGGGTTTGACTTCCTATTCCATCAAGAAATTTTCCTCTTATGTTGATTTGTATTAGAGTAAAGGATTAGTGGTTTATTAGATTAGTGGCTTCAAAGTGGAAAATGTCATTAATCAGTTCCTTTTTATATTCTTTTATTTAACTGAACTAATTTCATGTTTGCAGAAATTGAATTCTTATAAGAGGTTTTTCATTTTAAGTCATGATGAGCTAGAAGTTTTTTTCATATTTACGTTCTCGATGTCAATCAAAATTTTAATATATTTGGAACTTAATTATCGGTTAACCGAGTAATTGAATTAAATTTTGATTCCATGTGAGTGGCACTACCTGGTAGTGATTTTCGAGGAAATGATTTCAATGTTCAAAAATATTTAACTAGCCGCCTCCGGTGACCAGCTTGTTCGCCGGGAATATAATTTTAATTGAATATCTTGTGTATAATATTCATGTTTGCCTTAACAAATTAATATCAAATTCCAAATCGTGATAGTTATTTAACTCGTGTTCTTTCAGTAGCCTTCCACCTATCATGTTCATTGTCAGCATGAACGTCCTCGATTGAGTCGTGCATATTACAATGGAATCTTCACTCTCTTATTCCTCTTGAAAATATGCATTTGATTTTAACTTTAAAATGGCGCCGCATATTTTACTTCCAGCAGCATGTTAGCTGAATGAAAATATGCTGATTAGAAATATAATTAAACAGAAAAAATATTACCTTAGCTTTCAACGATGGAAGATAAGCACGCAAATAAATATTTGTTTAAACAATGAAAACGGTTTCAATTGAATTGCAGCACTGAAAAGCATTGTTGTAAATTATGCCAAATATTTTTAAAACTTTATTATAATTAGAGAACTCGTACAACTTGCTTGATATCATTGAAAAGGTAATTTTTGCACTTTCAGGTGGTGTAAAAATAATTTTCGCGTCTTAATATTTTCGAAAGTTATTAAGGATAAACGCCGAAATTTTGCTTAATTTTTAATTAAAACTTCAAAAAGGCTCCGAGCTGTACATTCTCACCCTCCAAAGTATGTTTGTGCTAAATTTCGTAGCTCGAACGGTGTGCCCCCTGCAGAGCACACAGACAATAATTTTTTATTAAAATTTAAAAAATCATCATTTTAGTTCCTAATAAAAGTGATTTTAAAAACTGTTTTTTTATTAAATTTATTGACATGTAAGTACAGAATTCAGTATGCAGGTACATACAATTGAACTGTACCTACATGTATGTACACATACTGAAAAAATTGAAAATACAGAATAGCAATTTTGTTATTGATAAGTACTAAGAACTTTTGACTCTATAGATTTTTAATGCAAAATACCCAATTGGGAATTTGATAGTCTATAAATATTTAAATTTATGAAAAAGTAATGAAATTGGCGCATACACTATTTTTATAATGGTCAATAAAAGCATTTTAGAATTTTTAACTGTGATAAACACGTGCTTTTAAACAAAGAAAAGTGTAACGCCGTTCTATGAGTCATTTATCATCCCTTTTCTTATTTTTTCACGGTAAATAAAGTTTTTGTTATTTTGAATCGCAAAAATAAAACGCAACGGTTGAAATCTCCAAGCTGGAATAAAAAGCAGTTGATAAATCAACTAAATCTCGGAATAAAAGTATACATACATTAAAAGAACAGTAATATTTCATGTAGTTAGAAAAAGAGAAAAATCCCCAAATATATCTAAAAAGAAGGAAAAAACAATATACTATACCTAAAATACCTGCTCATAATGCAGCTTAAAAATTTTATATTCGACTTGAGTGCAATATTTTATCTATTAAGGATAAGATCGTACAGTTTCTGTCTTGATAAAAAGTTGTCCTAATTCGTATGATAAATATCACTAAAATCAAAAGCTTGCTTTGTAAAGTACACAGAAGAAATAAAATTGACTATTGTACAGCAACGGATTCGGAAACCATCCGCGCTTTTGCGCATACGCCGGGCAGAGTTATTTTCATCAAAATAGGGGGAAAGTGAAGAATGGAAGGGTGATGTTTACATTTTACTGAGTGTGATCTAACAAAGAACTCCGGAAATGCGCTCATATGACTCATTGCCTGACACCCCTTTTCGTTGTAAAATCGTCCAAAAGTGGAAGTCTCGGAATCCGTTGCTGAACAATACTTGTTACTACTTGCGAAAGGTTTTGCATTTAATGGATTATTTGTTAATCTGTAGCAGTGTGTCTAAACTTCTGGTTCCAATTTAGAAGCCAAAATAACAAGGGAAGTATGTAAAATTTATTACAAACACTAAGTACGAACATTAGCACACATGCATTACATATTTACAATAATTCTAACAATTACAAACTTTTTTAAGGATGAGGGCATTTTACATCGTTCACTCCGCCGATTCACAATCTAAAATGAAACATTTAGCTTCGGCGCCTTACCACCATAGGTGGCGCTGTTCTTACTGCGCTGGCGCATTTGCTGCAAATTCATTTTTGAACCTCTAATGTTCAAAAATGCGTTTCTGATCTGAAGTTATTTTAAAAAGTGTGCATATTTCCTCGGAATTATCGATTTTTCTTCAAATAACCAGGAAAAGCAACAATTTATCTCTTGAAGATTCATGTTAATTTGTGAATTAACAATATGTACTTTTTGTAAGATGAATAAGTATAATTTGTTATTATTTCTTGTATCTCTGATCTAATGTTTTGGTAAGACTAGACATTAAATAAGTAAAAATAAGTAAAATAGAAAAGCATGTTTGTGCAGTATGAATGCTTCATTGCGCATCAAATCTAAATGAAAGCATGCTTAATCTATTTAAAGTTCATAAACTGCTGGATAAGCTTCTTATTCAAATCAATAGTAGTATTTACTGAGAGCCTAAAAATAGTTGATTATCCCGAATCAAGAGGCATTGTATTTGGATCAATTGGACTTATAGCAGAGTGTGATACCTACATAAACACTTGAACGTCGAGACATACACTAAGAATGTTTTAAGCAGGGGAATCGTATCGCTTATGAATCATAACTTCAATGTTATTTCGTTATCGCCGGGTTGTAGTCTGAGGTCACCACAGCGAAGTTTCCTTGATTGGAAAAACAGAAGAAATAGCTTGGCATCCAATGCGAAACTGAAGGAGACTTTATGACTTTTTCGACTTTTTTCGGTTGAAAGTCAGACGGTCAGTTGTCACATTTGTTAGTGAGGGCCGCGTTGACCTCTTGGTAAGGTCTCGTCATCGGGACAAGAATGTTCAACATTCGAACACTCTAAATCGGACGTCTCGAGACGAGTTTTCTACATTCGAAACCTGATTCTATCATGGGCCTGATGCACGCTAAATCAGGTGTCTCGGGACAAGTGTCCACTCTCTGACGTGGGGTGGAATTTTGGACGGTGCCATCCTCATAATTTGAGGACGATACAAACTTACAAGCTCCGTCCCAAAACAGCCCTTGTGTTGCTCTAAAATGTAATATAACAAAACGAAATTAAATACTTGCCAGTGATTGTGTAATTTGTAAATTCGGTAACTGGATGACGACTCGGCGTTAAGAAGAGCATAAAAGGACAGAGCGCGGATACAAGGAAAGGAGTCATTTCATGTTCGTGTGCTAAACGTATAATGATCTACACCATCAAATTTTCAATTTACGGCTGGTTAACGTCAAGATAAATTATTTTGCTGAAAGCTAATCAGCAAATACCTACCAACCAGTTAAGTTATATAAAGAACACACAATACTCCGTATGATAACCAGTACAGAAACTTGTAGTTTTCACTGTTCACGATTGTGAAATGGAAACTAAGAACGTTTTCGTAGGCAATTTTCTTTCTCTTTTGTATTAAAACGGCTAAAAACCAGACAATAGCGCGTTTTTTGTTCAAAAGTTCACACAAAATGCAAACACAAAGTAATACACTAATTAAATGAGACTCATTGAGTTCCATGCAGTGTAACTTTGAGTAGCTTGGTATTAGTCGGCAAAGGAGAAAGAATAAAAGCAAACCATATGGAAGCAGGATTACGATATTAAATTTTATGATACGGGAGAATGAAATCTAAAAATTTCTTTATTTCTTTTGAATAAAACCACCAAAGAATTATATTCCTTTTTCAAGTTTTCCCTTATTATCCTTAAATCCATTAATTACGTATGATACACTAGGACGGAGTAGTAAAACTTTCTATAACATAAGAGAGCAGGCAGATTACTTCCACATGGTGAGTAAAATCTTAATGGCATCTCTAAAACCCATAAAGAAAAGGTACAAAGAAAAAACCCACAGTCGTACTTGACTGAAATAATCTTTTTTCAGAATAAAAGTATGAATATTGTTCTTTCTAGCGAATCCAGTTACACAAATATTCGCTTCAAGGTTAACCATTCATAACTAACGAACCTACTTCACCTAATACTTATTTTGGCATTATGTTTCTTGACGTTCGTATGCAATTGTAAATAGGTATTTGGTTTTGATTCAGCCTCTCGGTATATCGAAATTGAAAATACTAACAACCTTCGAATTTGCTATTGCTTAGTTTTATTTAGTTATATAAACGTCCCGTTTTGAAGCACCACGAGGGATAGTTTGGGACCGACATTGTAATTTTGCACCGCGGTCAGATGACGAGGATGCCACTTGAGCTGGCACCCCCTCTCCATTGCGTTAGTGATATTTTCATATTTTATATGAAAAGAAAGAGCCTTCATTTTGTCATTATTTTGTGAGTATCATTCACAACACTTGTTGGTTGAGTACATGTAAATCACGCTATTCCCTCCTCACCGAGGTGGGTCGAACCATGTTCATACTACCAGCTCTCTTGTATTTAAAAGTACTGTCCCTGTTCGGGCAATGCCTGTATCACTTTATTGTACCCAATAAATCCCGTACTTCACATGCTGGTGGGGTGACTCTCTCCCGGCCTTACACCCTTCTTGGGTAGGCCAGGCCAGTGTAGGTATTTTTGTACCACACCAGCGCTGGAAGAACTTTTAACTTCAAAATCTGAAGTTGTAATCTCTTCTAGAATAATTTATTTTATTCATATTTTATTCCATTGATTATGTTAAATTTTTATGACATTCGTCAACTTCCACAATGCTTGCAAACAAGGATGAAGTTTGAAAACTAAACATCATAATGTAACGCGATGAGACACAATACATCACAGAAGTAAATTTCCTGTATCCTTTAAACACTAAAATTCACTTTTCGCCAAGCTTGAAGGCAAAGGTAGATTCCTTTACGCTAATGTTACAAAAGTAATGAAATATTGCATATTGATCAATACCGACATAGCCAATGACTTTATTGTTTCTACACATTGCAATATTTACGCTGTGATTCTGTTTTCATGACATTTAATATTTTACTAGGTCAAGGTTTTATCATTCCATTTTTCATTTCAAAAGGTTATGATTTATCAGTCGGTACATTGGTCCATTTTTTATATCAACACATAATCAGTCAACAGTTACGAGTCATAAAAAAAATAAACATCTCGGCAATGCAAATATCTCCTAGATAACAATAAGGCAGACTATCTGAAACAGTAACAAAAAATTGACTCTTGACACTAATGAAGAAAGACTATTATTTAATCTAAGTTACAATATAATTGTGCGAACATTACTTTGTCATATGGTAAAATCACATGACATGGAAACACTTAAATACTACTAAAACGTGCTCATTTAGAGAACTCCCTGGTTGCAGAGATAATAGTCACTAAATTCTTAACATATAAGAGAATAAAATTATTAAACATTGTGTGTGGCAAATTTAATACTTGCTTTTAAAGCATAGGGGATATGAATGCAGCCAATTTGAACAGTAAATTTAAATCTTCATCGAAGGTTAAAACCAAACACTCAGGCAGAAAATCCCAAAACATTTTTAAAGTTAAGGAGATTCATCAATATCAAAAAGATGAAGGGAACTCTTATTTAAATATCTATTGTTTTTGGCTATTATATATTGAATTTATTAAACAGATCTAGGTGCCGCCTAATTTGGTTAGTTATATATCAAATTAATCTGTCAAATTAACTAATTATCAAATTAACTGTTTGATTAATTAAAACCTATTTACTATTAACTATTTAAAATTAAATAATTGTGACAAATCTTCACTAAAACTCTTTTTATTTCTCATACTATTTGCCAGCAATCTTATTCTTATAATTATCTAATAATTATCTTAATTTAAATAAGTCATTGTGGCTATGTATGTATGTATGCTCCACATCTCCTCCTAAACCACTGGCATGATTTCAACCAAACTTTGCACACTTTTTATTTAAGGAAAGAGAAAGGTCGCCTTCAACTTTTCAAAGCCTAAAAGTTGCTTAAAATTTCACTAAATTAAAAATTAAGCAAGCCGTTTTTTCGCGATATCTTTCATTTCCATAAATTTGTTTCTCATTTTAATATTTTTTTGCAAAATTAATTTTAAATTGAATTCGTAACAATATTCTTTTTGAAGAACAAGAATAATACAAAGAACTATTTTCAGAAGGACGAATGCTAAAAAAATTTTAAAAGTAGACGATTAACAATTTATATCGGGACCAACTATTGATTTATTTTCACGCTTTAAATTAATGAATAATTAAATAGTTAATTGTATCAAAATATTCATTAACCTTTCATTTACTTTAGTAATTGTTAACAAAATTTGAAGTACCTATATAACAAATAATAATGTATGAAGAAAACGGAGTTTTTAAAAATCGTCTGGTTCAATTGATATTCTCATTTTAATTTAAAACGTTTTAGATCAGAAAAGGAATCTGTGTATTATAATATTTATACAATAGTAATTTTTACATTAAAAATATTAAACATGAAAACATTTTAATCCGGAGCAATGCCAGGCATATCAATTTGTTTACCGTATAAGAATTGAAAGTGAATGCGGCTGATGGGAACTCATAACTTGTAAGTAATTCTTGCTGTCGAAAAACTTTCAATATAAAAGTAGTTTGTTACGATAAGGGGATAATTCCCTGATTGAAATTTTCTTTATCTTCAATCGTAACGGAGCTATGGGGAAATGATAAGTTGGGGTGGGGATTGAAAATGGCTTTTCAGCTCATAACTTCTAAGAAATTGTAGCTATCGAAAAAGTTTCAATGCAAAAGTTGTTTGGTATGATAAAGCAATAAGTAGCCTAATTTGAATGTTCTTTCTATCTTCAGTCGTAAGGGAATTATGGGGAAAATAAATTTCCATCCCCCGACTATTTCCACCCCCTTTGAGTTGGTTAGCCCATCTGCGAACTCGGCCGAGATTTTCACCGTCCTTACAACATATCCCTCGCCAGTTAAAAACTAATCAAAATTACTCTAGCTATCGTGTTTACAAAATAATACGGGCCGAAGCGTTATACATATACGTCTCTATTCATAATAAGGAAAAAACATTTCACCCTCTATTCTCATAAGCATTGGAGATGCAAGAATGAAACCGGGGGAAGAGACTGCAAATGACGAGAGCTTTCAAACAAGGGGTAACATGATTAGGTTAAAAGGTACTTTAAGTTGGGGGAAGAGGAGAGAAAGGGAGGGAAAATCACTGTTCAGATCATAACTTCTAAGCAATTGTAGTTATCGAAAAAGTTTCAATACAAAATTTGTTTGGTATGTTAAAGCAATAATTCGCCTAATTTGAATTTTCTTTCTATCTTCAATCGTAAGGGAAGAAATTTAGTTTAGTTATATTAAAAACCAATTTTGAAGCAACATGAGGGCTATTCTGGAATGTAAGGGGGTTGGAAGTTTGAACCATGTCTTTTGAGGAGAACAAAACCTAACCCGACACTCTCCTCTCCAAACTTTCACGCTTTACCAGCAATAGGATCTTAATGTAAATAAATAAAAATGTAAATAAACAAATAAATAAAATTACCAAAATATATCATATGGGAGCATCTGAACAACACGACGAGCAAAACTGCTTCCATTGAAATTTTAAAAAATACTTGAAACTGAAACGAGAAATTCCAAAATCCTCGAAGCAAATACGCTCTAAAATTATTTGCTCTTGAAACAAGTACCAGTCCCACATACAAATGGTTCAATAAAGTTTCGAACGTTGAAGCTCCGGTGCTGAAATCGAGACATTACACCAGTACATCGTTACCATATAAAGTGAAGAATGGAAAATAAATTCGCAAAATTTATCCAATAAGACGTATTTACATCGCATTTTTTTTTAAAATGCATCTCTACCTTGTTTACAGTTGTTTTGTAAAAGAAAGGAATTTCAAAAATGATTTCTTTAACATTAGAAAAATGAAGAATTGAAAGAAAAATTTAGAATTTCCGATTAAAAGCAGAAGGAATAATGTTGAATCCTTCGTATAAATTTCAAGAATTTAAGTGTTAAATATAAAAATGTAAGTAAATCAATCAATAAATAAAAATACCTAAATATATCAAATGGGAATATCTGAATAACACGATGAGTAAAACTGCTTCCATTTGAAATTAAAAAATACTTGAAATGAGAAACATTCCAAAATCATCGAAGGAAATATGCTCTAAAATTATTTGCTGTAGAAATCAAAAGACGTATACAACGTTCATAAAATATGAAATCAGACTTTTATATGGAAAGATAACAATTTCGATTGGCAACTAATATTCAGCAAATTTTTATTGACGACTTGCATTAAAGTTTTGAAATTTCGGCATTCGGATTTGTCGTAAAGTGGAGATTGTTAGAACGCTGTATCTTCCGCAAGAATTCCAAGAACAAAGACATAAAAAAGCTGCTGTCGCTTGTTCTCTAAGACTCGATTTTGTTCATTTATAATTTAAATTATTCTGAGATATGAAGCATAAAATTTTGATGTAGCAAATAGAATTGATCTATTTTTAATTTGAAAATTGTGTAAAAGTTCTGGTATATCAGCTATCAGATAAGACGGACGAGGTTTCCATTAATATTGACAAAAAATTAACATAAGTATTTTCAGTTTTTTAAGAGGTAACCTAATTCATTTGGAATCATTAAGGCAAAAAGTAAGAAAAAATTTTTTTTAAATATATTAACTTTAGCTTAGTTTTCCTTTAACTGTTTTGAAATTTTGATGGCTTAAGGAAATTTCATGTAAAAATTCATTTTCAAAGAAAGATATTACCATGGCAATGAACGAAACATTCATTAAAATTCATCTTCGTTTCATTTAGTTCTAATCTGTTAGCGTATAAGATGATTTTATTCCGATCTCTGTATTTCAATCGGAATTATTTTTTCTGAATTCTGTTTGAGAATTACGAATTCTAATTTAAAAAAATGTTTGAAAACAGCCATAGATTTAAGGCTTTGAAGAAAGTCAAATATCCAGTAATTAGTAATTATTTTTAAAATATGAATCTTGCTCTGAAGTCTCATTATTTTCTAAAAAATGAGCACTCATTACCTAAAACAATTCTGGGAATGGATTTTAGCTTTTTATACTCTTTAGAGACTTTTATAATCTTTTTAAATAGAGTTGCAAGGCGATGTGCTGAAAAAAAGAGTTTTAGAACTTTTATTTTCTTGGTTTGTAATAATACAATTTACGGAAAAATTGTTTCCGCTAAAACAGTTTTTAAGTCAGTGTTGAAAATAGACAATTTTTTTGAAAACTAGATTTTCCTTCCTTATTTTTAAAAAGGGGCTGCAAATATTGAATGAAGCTTTTAATTAAAAAATACGGAGATATAAAAAGTTTCCTTCTATTAATATGAAAAATAGGAACTTTCATAGATAGTAAGCATATTTTCATTCTAAGTTTTTAATTTATGAGCATATTTAAACCAGGCCACTGTATTAAACTGCATAGTTCTGTAAAAGTTGATGTAAATTTAACTTAATGAGGAGTAAATCAAGTGTCCCAAGGGCCTATTTGTTTGCATTTTGAGCATTTTGCAAAAAATATTGGTATGCACATAGTGCTCCATATTTATCATCCTCCTAGGTTGTAATAAAAATTTGTCGGCTATTATTTAGCTAACTACAATATTCTATCAAACTTTATACGATTGTTATCTTAGTAATTACTGCTTGATAATAAAGAATCTTCAAAACTGTTGGATTTTGAAAAATAGTTTGAAAATTATTGCCATTCGTTTAGTTTTTTTTTTTTTGTTATCTTGCGGTTGAAAATTTTCCTTGTTTCTGTAAGATACTAAGACTTGTGTTTCTTTTCACCAGCCACTTCCAAAGACAAATTTTCAGTGCCTTCAGCCTCAAATTTTGTTCGAATTTGCGAAAAATACCATTTCATAGTATTTAATTTATCTAGACTTTCAATAAATTAGGATTTTAGCAGTGGTTCATAGATTTTTCACTGGAGTTATTGTTACTCTGCAGGGAGAATGATCCCATGATTCGTCAGATTTCTAGACTAATATGGCCTTTCGTAAAGACAAAAAGCACACTGATAAATAATTGCGTTATTTTGAATTTTTAATATGTTGTTATATGTCTTTGTTTTGAAACATACGAACATGAGAACGTTTGATATTTAACAACGACCGCGGCCTAACGTGGAACATATCGCGGAATCGAGACTCAAAGATACGATCCAGTTCATAGATTTTTAAGCAGCCTGAGTTCTGTGAGAAGTATGAAAAATCGATGAAGTATGAAGAACAGATATATGAAAGTATGTAATATAAGAGAAAGTGTGAAATAAGAAGTGTGAAATATATGAAGAATCGATGAAGTATGAAAATCGATAGAAAAAAATCTAAGAAAGGGAAGAAGTTTTAGGCAATTAAACCAGCAAAAACTGATTTTCAAGAAATGCAGGATATTCTATTGTACACAGGAGATTTGAATGATTTGTGGAAAAAGAACTTTCTCGGTAAAATATAGCGTAGTTTGGTGTAGATCCAAAGAATCACTGAAAGAAACAGCAACCTTCAAGATTTCACTTTTATAAATAAATGAAAGTTGGAAGTATTTCTATTCTATTACATTATCAAACCTGTTATTAGTCTGTTAGCATCATTAATTTCTTATTAAAAAGAAAAAAAATGTATACTTTGCGCAGACTTGTAAATATTGATTGACGTGAAGATCCACTCCTAAGGACTAAACATATTTTAAGATAGCATTTAGTGAATTTAGTGGCTTTTTAAGCATTGCACACAAAAATTATCACTGGAAACAAAAAACACAGACTTGACCGGCCTTTACAGTAAGACGTAAGTACATCAAAGATCTCCATTTAGTATTTAGTTATATTTATGTCACGTTTTGAAGCAACATGAGGACTATTTGGGTAGGACCTCGTAATTATGAGCCGCGGTGAGGTGGCGAGCATGACACCCGAGTTGGCATTCCCATTGCCAAGCTTCCGCACCTCACTAACAGGAGGACGTTTGGCCCACGACTCAGATTTAAGGTACACAGGGCTACGGCGGATCTTTAGCGGAATCGGATTTCCAACCTTGGGTCCTCTGGCCCGAAGCCTTTACCACTAGGCCATCGATGCTTTCGCCATTTTGGTATCTGCCCTGCGTAATTTATAATGAAAAACTAATTGAAAATATTTTGACGTTTGGAAAAAAGGATGCTTCTCTGATAATTCTTTAGTATAATTAAATAATATAACGGTCTTCAAAAAGAAATTATAAAAGAAGTCAATTCCCCACATAGCAAATGTTTAAGTTGTATTGCAATATATCTGTTTATGTTGTATCTCTATTATTATTGTATCAAAATTAGAATGAATGTATTGATAAAAGTGGGAACTATTTTGAGACAGAGTTGAAATCTCAATTGATTTTAACTATCAGCTGCTATACTTTCTGTTTATTACAAATAATGAGTAGTCTGTCCAATAAGAAGTCGAACTTTACACTCTTCAGCAGAGAAAGAAGCTTCTGTGGAAAGACGCGGCTCCATCAATAAAGCTATGCGAGTAAGGAAGATGTATAACAGTTGTTTCAAATTCATGTCTGAATTAAGCCACAAAACATTTCATTTATCTATCTTTAAGAACAAGATAATAAACCCAAGAACACTGAATGCAGAAGTGCATTAAAATAAGAACCCAATTTTTAAGACAGTTAAGGGAAAAATATTCAATATATTGACCCGTAAATCTTTTAAAAGGCCGTTATAGGGTTCTTTGGTCTTTGAGAAATGTGATTTTCGTCGCCGATAATCTTTAACCCAGAAAAGAGCTGGGATTTCTAGTGTGAAGATTTTCTCGTATCCTTTTGCATCGAGCTCTAAAAATAAACTAAAATAGGCTTTGCTTTATACTTTTGAGCCTTATTTTCGAATTTGTACTCAAAAGGGAGAATTTCCGATGAGAAAAAAAATTGCGTCTTAATAGAAACAAAGACCTGTGTTATAATATTGATATATTTTTCTCCTATTCATTATTGTATTTCAATATCTTATGCACATCAAAAAGGAAATAAAAACTTTTTATTGAAACAGTCGGTTTTTAGTTATATCAATATGTATTTCATACTGTAAATTTCTGAGTTGAATTTGGTGATGTGTTTTAGACAAGTGTATCACTGCTGTGGAAATGCATTTTAGGACTTATTTTGTGCAGAAAGGGAGTCACAAATGTTAAATTACACTTTTTGTGTCTTGTTAGACTTCAAAAAAATTGGTAAAAATTGAAAAGTATCATTATTTTTATACAGAGTGGCCACTAAAACTCTTTACACCCGCCTTTACTTCAGAACGATTGCAGCTATAGTCATAAAAGTAGTGTCTAGATATAGTAAAGTGGCACGAGACTCCATACAGTGCCACCTGGCGGCAAACTGCAGAATTAGCGTTCTAGTCTCGAAAACGGCAGGATAGAGGGAAAAAAGTCAATTACAAAGTTTTAGAACATTCTCAATTTAGTACAAAATGACCCCTTGTGGGCATTAATGCTAAGAATAGAATGCATAAAATGCACATTAGTTTATCCGTGATTTCCGAAACTGTGACGTCACGAAACGTAGACGAAAGAAATGTTATGTTTCAGGCAAAAATGACCCCAATGAGCTTTTCTCTGTGGGGATACCTCAAACATTTGTATATGACCTCTCTGCCAACATTGCAGGACGTAATGTTGGCAGAGAGCCGACATTACGTCGATTTCGTATTAATAATGCTTGTGCCAGCGTGATACCTAATATGCGTGCAACGTAAAATTTAAAGAAGAGTCCAAATGTTCAATGCAGCTGACGGGGAGCAATTTGAACACCAAATATAAAGGCATCTCTCGATAATTAGTTGCCTTTTCTCTTTCTAACACGTTTGGTCACATAAAAGTATTTTGAAATCACGAACAGTTTTTGGAACACGAGCGTTTTAGGCGTTCTGTTCTTAGCATGAATGTAGAGATAATGCTCTACAACTTTACAAATGGCTGTTTTCATATATCGCACCGTTTCCGAGTAAGGAACGCTAATTCTGAAGTGTGCCGCTAGATGGCATTGTAATCGTCTTATTGCGTAGCGCATAGCCACTCTACTGTACCTAGACGCCACATTCATGAATATATCTGCAGCTATTCTGAAGTAAAGCACTTTAGTGCACCCTGTATGAAATTGACATACTTCAGAAGAAAGCTAACAAGCAGCTATAAAAAGAGTTCAATGTTTTACAATAAAAGAATGGCTAGTTGAGGAGCATGAACAAGAACAAGGATGTTTTAGTTCTATTCTCTGGTTGTGGTTTTAATCAGAATTATTCAAAAATTGGTAGACCGACGTGCGTTTTAGCAACGAATTGCTTGTTGTGGTTGGGCCAGATCCTGGAGGTATGCTTTACTTAATAATAAATAATTAAAAATTGTTGCATTTCCCATGAAAGTCTTCCGCAAAGTAACCTATTCTTGTATATTGAATCTAAGTCAGACGTGTGGCATAGTCATCAAATACGTTACTTTATGAAATTTGCTTAAGTGACAATACCGCCTTTCCTGTGGCATCGCTGCTCGAACCAAAGGTGATGAAGCAGCTTCATGTAGTCTGGTATTCAAAGGCTCCTTCGCATGTGTTCGCTCTACTTCTGTACAGGTGTTGGAGTAATGTAACATTATTTAAAAAAATCTTTATCCCTTAGTCGGCAAGCTTACACAGTTAACTTATCAAAGACTTTCATTTTTAGCTGAATCCTTATTGCGATGTCTTTACACTTTCCTTTGTCACCTGATATTTTAAACCAATTTTGAGCTAATGGAATATATGGATTTGTGATGATGTGAACTATGGAGTTCTTTCTCTACACCATATCCACCGACAACCACAGACGCCCGCCTCTGGTAACATCTAAGTTACACCTTGGTCAATTTGAACAAAAAATGATACCACGGTTTCCTCTATTATGAGTTCTTGAGTCATGGACTTAGATATGCTAGACAGGTAAGATTTGAAGTTATGTAGCTGCTCGAAGTGGAAATGCCCACAATGCCACTGCAGCCATCTAGTTCACTATTTCGCCTCAGAAGGGAACAAACTGCTGCGGCTAAATACGATAACTGGATGCGATACTGGATATGATAACATCATAGCTACATTAATGCCATTGTTGTAACAACACATAACTTGAACTTTACAGACACAGATATTACATGAAACATGCCAACACTTCACATTACATTAAAGCACTGCATCCCCGTGTTTAGAGCCTTTTGGATCCTTTCTGGTTTCGATGGATGGAAGTGAATTTTATTTTTTAGAGTGACAAAAACAAATAACAGGTACAAAAACAAATAATAATGAAAAAAGAAGCATACACTGGACTAAAAAACATAGAAAACAAAAAAAATTGGAAAAAATAAAAATACCTAGAGGGAAAAAAAGAAGAGTCATGAGTACCCGGAAGTGTGTGTCAGTCTGGGTGGATACGTGCTCAATGATTATCCTCTACAATGATATTGTTCTCATCACATATGAAGCGCATTAGGAGTCGAAGTCAGGTACTTGATAAATTATTCCTGAGAATATTTTTCAACCATTGTAATTTAAGTGACACTGTACGAGTTTGGGAATGCCAGGAGAGGGTAAACCGACATTTTGTGGCATAGTTCATTGGATCTCCCTCTTCTCCGCACGAGCAGTTGTCATGTGTTCGAAGATCAAACTATACAAGAGTGAAAGTTGTAGTCTTCACCAAGTGGTCTGTGTAACTTCTGTTTTACCGGCGTAGATGTCAGCATGCTGGGACAGTTGTTGGTGATACGAAAAGCAACACATACACAATAAATTCAAAGTCACACAAGAGGTTTGAAAGCAGCCTATCCCCTGTATATATTTATGTTAAACGTGTACCTCGGGTAAAACCTTCGTACTTCAAGATCCCTTTTACAACAGATTATACTACACTGTGCCTTTATTATCACTGTCCTCGACATAACTAGATATGCTAGACCATGTAAGATTAGAACTTGCACAATAAATTCACAGCAACACAAGAGGCTTGAAGTGAAAATACAATAAAAGATTTATATATTTTTCTCAGACGAAAAATGAAACTCAGCAAGAATTTCGTGCAAATTCTTTGAAAGTTTGGGCTAAGCGGTGCTTGGGAAAAAGATATGTGATCTATTTTTGTTATGTTTCTCTTTTCGTGTCTTTTTACTCTTTATTGTTGGCTTGGTAAGGAATATAGATTTTTCCTTTTCATAATGTTTCACATTCTATGCATATGTTGGTAGAGGCTTGCTTTGGAAAAGCTTTTCGTGCATAGTTTTTGTAAATTTAATGCTAATAGATATAAAGTATTAATAAATGCAATTTCCACATTTTATTTTGTAGGTAATGTTATAAAATTTTAAGTTTTTTCAAAAAGCATATTTCTGAGAAATTTGTAAACAAAGCTGAACATCAGAGGGAGATAATTTTCGCTTAATAATGTATTTCTGAGTTCTGTTATTTGCGTTTTCTTCTAAAATGCTTACTTTTTCATTTGTGAATATTCCCTTTACACCTTTGAAAAAACCTATCCTTGCGATTTTATTAATTGAAATTTTGAAGCTTTGTACATGACGTAATTAACGCATGAGGGAAAACTACTCTCTAGAAATTGTTGTGTACTGGAAGTTTTAATATTTTAAATATTGCATTTATTAAAATATCCTCTGTAATTTTTCATGAAATGAAAAAAAACTTGCCCCTTTCTTTCACAACTTTCTAATTTAACTAAATTTAAGCATTTAAAACACTCGCAAAATTCATTGGGAAACAACACATCATTTGTTTTAAGCTGTAACATTTTAACCTTCGGTCGGCTTTTAACCTTCTTTCAGCTTAGCAAACTGAATTTCTCGATCGCACAAAGCTATACTTGCGTTTTTTAAAAACTTTTTTTGTATTTATGTGCAGTTTCAACTAAAGGAATATCCAGGAATTCAGGAGGGAGTTGACATTTGGTTTCTTTTCCCATAAGTTTCCTTAGCAATGACAACTGTTGAGACTCTGATTCAAAAATGCCGAATTATTTCAATCTATTGGAAATAAAGATCAATATCATTGAATTAGGGTCTGGGACACAGGTATACGAACTTTTGCAGTTCTAAAAAGAAATATTGAGAAAAAGTTGGGAAATCAAAAATAAAAACGTAATTTGGCGCAACTCATTTGCCAGATTAACGTGCCCCTCACGTACATCAAAAGAGCATTAGAGAAAAACCACGATAACCTAATGCGAGTGGTAGCGAGCCAGGGACCTGCTAGAAGTCCCATCTCTTTCTCAGTAAAGTCCGCACTTAGGCACAAAAAAAATGCGGATGCTTCAGGTCACAGATTAGATATGCCGGTCTGAAAGTTAAGATGCTTCAAAAATGAAAGACATCATATTGAATTTTGCAAAATCTAAAACATTATCTTTTGCAATCTTTCGTCAATTAAAAAAATTTCGCTCCTTTCTCTCACAATTTTATAATTTAATATATGTGGTGAAGGTCAATACTTAAGGATTTAAAACATAGGTTAACCATATTGGGAAACTACACCATATCTTTTAACTTGTGATGTTTTAAGATGGCACAAATGTTTCACGTCATATTCAATTTAGCAAAAACAATAAAATGCAAGTAAAAATGCCCCTTTCATTCACAACTTTAAAATTTCATATATTTATTGAAGATCGAAATTTAAGGATTTTTTACATGGGGTAACCTTATTCGGAAGCTACATACCATTATTATTAATCTGTAACGTTTTAAGATGCTTCACAAATGTAAGACGTCATGGGAATGTGGTTGTAGCTTGTGTTGAATCTTATATTGCAGTCAAATATTGAATCATATAAAGGTTAAAGTTAAGTTTAGCGTACGGAGTCGTTCCTCCACACTTTGCATCGCCAACTTTTTGACGCCAAGAGGAAGAAGGTTTAGAGATGAGTTTACATTTTTTTTTGGTTGCGCAGTGACGTTCAAATTAGTGTCTGGCGCGCTCATCATTAAATTTGAGTTCTGCGCTTCGAAGTTTTGTTTTGATTGGTCAGCTATACGGTAATTTAAATTTTATTGGAGGATTTAATAGAATTTGCATAACATTTCGTTTGGAATTTAACGGTTTTAACTTTGACAGTTTACAGAATTTCTTAAAAGAAGATAGATTCCTGACATTCAATGAAGAATCGAAGCTGCTAGTCTCCGGCTTTGCTGGAAACGAAGCTGCTGATGTTTTTTTAAGTTAAAAAATTTGCCCGGTTCGCGTACGCAAGAGAACAATAAAATGTTCACTGCTCACCCAAAACAGATGTCCGCACATCGCGAAACCATCTTACTCTTGGCGACAAAAAGTTGGCGATGCAAAGCGAAGAGGAATGGCTCCGTACCATAAACTTAACTTTTACCCATATAAATACTCGATGTTATTTTCCACAACATCGAGTATTTATATGATTATGTATCTAACTAGCTTGTGCAGGACTCCGAATGACTAACACATATTATAAACAAAATAAACTTTAATAAAACATAACAAAAGATTTAAAATAAAGTTAAAGTAAATTATTAAGGTATCCGACTGTGTTCGGAGACATTTTTTTTGAAAAATAACTTATGCAGTTGAAAAATAACATTAAAATATATATATATGTTTTAAAACTATGAAAATATTGTAAAATTAACCTTTCAAAATAATATATTTTTTAAAAAGCTGAGAAATTTGAAGAAAAATGATTAAAATATTTGCCTTACGCTAACAGCCATAGACAAAATCATATTCTAAATATACATAAATCCTTGTAGGAGTACATTTTTATGACAGTTATCTGTGTTATGCTCTAAAATATTTCTTGTACTTCAAAATAGTTTTGAGATGTAGCTGAACATAGTTACTAAACTGGTAATTTTTCATAAAAAATGATTTAGGTTTATATTTAAGCACTTAAAAATAATACTTGATTTTAAAATTGACCTTAGTTTAGAGGAAAACATCAAACATATTACAGAAAACAATCTCAAAAAATTTCATATCAATACTTGAATAACTTTTTGAGAAATCATTGTTACGGTCGACAGTTTTCCTCAAAAATATCATTTCTCAGAAAACACATTTAAAGTTTTCATGCAACATAAAATAATGATTACAGTTCGGTATAAAAAAAGCTGTAACTCCATTTGTCATTCACGTAGAGTAAAAAGTGAGACAGTTTTAGAAAACTAATTAAACAAGCTACAAAATTAAGTCATAAAATGTTTTTGATAATTTCAGCAAAAAGGAGGATTTTAAACCAGTCGGATACCTTAAACTCAGATGATGTCGACATTGCACTGATGAGTCAAAAGAATTCCAAAAAATGAGGCACAAAAGATTTTATATTATTCCTGTTTTCACGCAGGCGCGAGATGGTTGCGGTTGGATGGATGGTTGCGGAAATAACGAAATGAAGCGTTATTTCCGCAAGAACTTAGTAAAATCAAAAACGATAAAAAGTAATTATATTTTTTTTCAATTAGTAGTAGGAGACTGAACTAAATTCTGAACACAACTTAAAAAATATCTTTAGGTAAAAGGCCTTCTTTTAACAATTTAAAGGACATTTTAAAAATCAAATTTTCCAAATTACACCATGTTTTTCAAATCGACTCTCGTAAAAGCAGGGAAAATATTTAATTGAAAAATGGGAAACATGCACACTTGTATCATACTAAGTGAATAATGAGACACTCTTTTGGTGTTTGCGGCACACTTTTTAGTTTTTTAATTAAGAAATGGCATGTTTAATTAGAGTTACTTTTCCAATCTAACAGATACAAAAAAATCTTTCCCGTTGCTAAAAAACGGAAAAGTAGAACGCTTTGAAAGCAAAACGAGCAATTAGCCACCTGAAAAATTGTCAAATCTCTCCTTTTGCAGTCCAAAGGAATCTGTTTTTAAAATAAACATCTCTAATTTGATGCTACGCGTTTGAGAGGCTTTTTGTTATTTGCTCAGTGAAAGGTATCAAGACGACTATTCACGCCTCTTTATAACAAAAAGATGCCAAGAGGTGTCAGTTTCAGTTTTAATTGAAAGAAATTAAAACGGAGGAGTATTTGTTTAAAGCTTATCTTCTTACGGAATTTACTTAGTGCTAATCTACTCCATCACACTTCGTAGAATATCTATAAGTAGCGGAAAAAGGATTTTATTTTCCGTAGTTTAATTTGTCAATTCGAATAATTGCTTCTATTTCTGTTATAACTATCTTTTCTAAACTAGTGTTTTCATAAATTTGAGAAATTTTTAAATTAATGTATTTATTGAATAGATTAAGAGAAATGGAGAGAATGGAGAAAGAGTTTTAATTTTTAACTAATAAATTTATAGTCAATTGCTTTGTTAAATTTTGTTAATTATAACTGTTAAGAGAAATGGACGTTGGTTTAAAAATTCAAATTACCTTCGACGATTTTTAATAAATATTTTATTACAGAATAATAGTCACCGCAATTTCGCAAGTATCTGTACATAGCGCCAATAATGTTTCGAAATTTCTAGGCAATTGTATTTTCTAGGCTTAGAATGAAGTTTCTCTATTTCTCATTTGATTCCAAGCATATGACATCAATTTTCATAGGTGATTCAGATGCAGTGCTGTTAACACTGAATTGTAATCAGTTATAAAGGATACTCGAACTTCACCCACTAATTTCTAGAAGTGATAATATACGTTAAGACAAACAGCTCTTCGGATACAAGGCTACTATAAAAGATTCATTCATTTCCCAAACGCTATATATTAAAAAGTATCACGCGTACGAATATGAGTCACATATGAAAATAACCGCAAACTCATCAAGTTTTCTGCACACTCTACAAATGTTCTATGTGCGCCCCCTGGGTCACATGACAGACGTCCTGGCGTATGGGCTGATAAGACTGTGACTGGTGCAATTTACCGGGATATGTTGTGGTTGTTTCGCAGCTGGTTAGTATTGTTTAGAAACGGATTCGGAAACCCTCCGCGTTTTTCGGCACGCGCCGGGCGGGGTTATTTTCATCAAAATAGGGGAAAAGTGAAGAATGGAAGGGTGATGTTTATATTTTAGTGAGCGTGATCTAACAAAGAACACCGGAAATGAGCTCATATGACTCATTGCCTGACGCCCCTTTCCGGTGTAAAATCGCCCAAAAGTGGTAGACTCGGAATCCGTTGCTGAACAGAATATCCAAATATGGCATTGTATGCACTATCTGCGTTCTTCATTTGTTTCCTTATAGTTTTTACTTCGTAGTTTTGTATCATTTGTTTCCTCACAAATGATACAAAAACTACGTAAACCTAGTTTTAGTTCTTTTTAAACCAACATTTGGTGTCTGTAATGTTCTTTTATTGCAGTGTTCAACTTCCAATTTGCGACTGATTATACCTCTTTTCGCGTCTATTCTTACAGTTCAAGACTTTGCTGAACAGTACTTCCTGGGATTTTGTCTTCCAACAGAACGGGGCACCCCCATCGTTGGAACATTCACGTTCGTCGATATCTGAACGATGAACTTCTGCATCGCTGGATTGGGCGTGTTGGTGAGGAAGACCTCGCTTTGTTCTTTGCCCTCCCCCAAGTCACCTGATTTAGCGCCTTGTGACTTTTTCAGTTGGTGGCTCATTAAGGACATTGTTTCTTTACCCCCTCTATCAAAAACATTAGAAGAGCTCAGGGAACGAATCCATTTTTTTGTAAATAAAACAGAAATGTGCATTAAAATGGAGGTGTGGTCTCAAGAGATTATAGTTATAAAAACTATCTACAGAAACGATATTTCTTCTGCATGAATTACTGTAATACATTATCAATTGTATTTTCTTTGCGCACTTGAGAAAAAGAAAAGATTAATTTAAAAGAAATAGTACGGGTATTACAATAATAAATAAAACAGACGATTTCCACGCGTTTTTTTTCTGTAGATGAGTAATTTCCTAAAGAATGTTTGAGAAAGCAATAAGAAAAGAGCTTTCATTCTTTGAACTCCTTAAAATTCATTTTAGACTGTTTAGACTTTTTCAAAAAGGAAGCAAAACAGTATTTCGAGAGAAATAAAGTAATTGTGAAAGAGTTTTAACAGAGAGAAAGTTTGGGGCAATAACAAATTTGACTCTGAACGAACTCGACGAAAATTTTATTAGTTCAAGGAAAGGTTCTATTTCGAGAGGGAAATAGTTTAAGAATTCTAATTCTTATCTTATACAGAAATTTCAAACTTTTAATTTGTTTCTCTCTTCGCTTTCCACTTGATCTATGTCTTACCTAATGAAACAAGGGTCTGTGTTGAATGTAATCGATTTTTATTTTACCACAACCAGCATTTACAAATAAAAGTAAATAATTATTATCAAAAGAATGTGGAAATTTTTAGTATTATTTTGATATGCAGCTCAGATTTTAACTAGACTTTTCTAATTTTATCAAAAATCTTGTGTAAAATCATATGATTACCCACTTTTCATGAGATATATTGAGTGAGGTATAAAAAAATAGAAAACGTTTTATTCTAAATCTTTGGTAGTTAATAAAAAAATTTTAAGATAGTATATTACGTTTTTGAACACCAAAAAAAAAAATCAATTAGTTAATTCGAAGGAGACTCTAATTTTATGAAGATAAATTTTTATTTACATCACCAGATTAAAGAATTATTTAACTCTTTATTTTTCTCTTAACCATCTGTCCCAAGTAGGCAATTGTATGCTTCTGACTAAATATAACAATATAGAGAATAATGCAGAAAAAACCCTTTGTTCTTATTAAAGTGGCAACTTCGAAATGAAGCACAAAAGTTGATAAGGTCAAGAAAATAGTATAAGTATCTATTGATCATGAATGAATATTGTTCAAAAATTCAGTAAAGTCGCTTTTGACAAATTAAAAGACATACTTTAAAAAAATATATGCGCCGTTCGATTTTCATATGTTCGGGCATTGCATATTACAATACGGAAATTACTTATATAAATCGCAATTATATTTGAGGTTATCTTCTTATAGGGATCAATGTTTACGGCACCTAAAATAACAAATTTTGAAAGGATAATGAATTTTAAATCTCTAAATTGACTAAAACACATGTTTTCCGTTTAATTGTCCATTTTCTCCCAAAATCGCTTTGACTTAGTTCCTACACTGTAATCAATTCCGGAAGGAATTTTGAATTTATATTCAAATTTCATTTTTCGTCAATTTCGACCGAAATTAGAAAAAAATGTATTTCTGATTAAAATTCATATCTTTCATTGTGACTGTCCGATTTCTCCCAAGACTAAGAAATGTCTACTACCCTTACTTCTGCAAGCCACGTGTTGTTCATATGTAGTGCAAGAGGACTAGCTCAAATTCATTGTAAATAAATATAGGGGAAAGTCTGGTAAGACGACCAAGAGTATAAGATGACGAATTGGATTTTTCTCGAAAATTACACTAGATGGCAGCCCCGATCCTGCATCATCAGAGACCTCTAGCGACTAGCTACATGTGTCACTCCAAAATATTTCACCTCGTTATTACTATGATTAACAGTACGCGATAATGTGTTTTTTAGTTGTTTCTATGCAATGTTTGGTTTTTTTTTGGTAAGGGATAGCGTTCACGGGGTAAATGTTTTTGATTTTTACATGTGATATTCGCAAAGAGCTAATCAAAACGCGTTCAATGATGTATTATATTTATGTTTCTGATGAGATTATATCATTCAATGTTTTTTCTGAAATAAAAAGGTGAAGTCGGGTAAGATGACGAAAACCTCAGTTTTAATTTATGAGCTCGTCGTGCTACCTGACTGCCACTTGCCCTTTCTGCAACTCACTGGCACTCCAGTGAAAAATGAGCATCTCATTAAAAAGAAGATAGGGAGAAAGAAGGTAAACGAAAACTTTGACAGCTGATGTCCTCGATAATGAAGAATGCATCATTTGCAGTTAGTAAAGAAACTCGGAATTGAGATTCCAGTGTTTTATGTGCAAGCTCTTGCCCCATTCCACCTGTACTTGCTAATACAAAATCCAAGCCCATGGTGATGCGACTTTTGTAATTGATTTCATTTCTTAAGGTTTGGATCTCAAATTAATATATTAACTGATATTAATATATTAATTAATATATTCATTGATATTAATATATGAATTAATGTAAAATATCAAGGTCCGAATTTCTCGATGAAGCGTTTGCAGCAGCATCGATTCACTTTTGAGATTTATGCAAATTAGATATTAGTCATCTTACCCGCGCAGTTGGGTAAGATGACGAAATTGACTGTTTTTTCTAAAATGAAATTTAGAGGTCTTAAATTTGTTCATAAAAATTTAAAAATATCACTTTAAAATAAAGAGTTGAAGAAGATTTTGGCGAAAAAATAATCCTCCAGCAACGAATATTGAGGTCAAGAAAAATCCCCTAAGCTTAAGATCGCCATCTTACCCGACTTTCACGTATACAGTAAAATCTCGATTAACAGTCACTTGTTTAACCGTCAGTCTCAGTTATCCGTCAACGTCTAAAAAATATCAACAAACAAACAGACATCTTTAAAATTTTCCACTTACTTTTTCGCCCCACTGTATAACGATGGAAGTGACTGTTCCGTTTGGTGGTGGAAGTGACCAATCGTCGGTGGAGGAGGAATTGACATTGATCTGGCTCGAAACACCCTTCACTAACGTCATTGTATTGCAATATTATTACAATACATATATATCCAGCATTACTCTTTGATTGAAGTCTATATTGATAAATTTGTAAAAAATAAATACAGCATGTATTAACTTTTAGAGGATTTCATTTTCATTTTTGTCCCAAGCAAAGCATTAAAATCACATTATGTACATACACTGAAGAGCCAGAAAATCTGGTACAGGAGTGCGTTTGCAAATAACGGGGGTATACAACCAATCATCGTAACCCGATGCGGTCGGCAACGCCTATATAAGACAACAGATGTCTGACAAATGTATTAGATAGGTTCCTGCTTCTGCAATGGCAGGTTATCAAGCTTTAAGTGACTTTGAACGTGGAGTTATAATCGGCGCACGAGAGATGGGACATATCATCTCCGAAGTAGCGATGAAATTTGGATTTTCGCGTACAACCACTTCACGACTGTACCGTGAATATCGGGTATCCAGTAAAACATCACATTTCCGCCATCGGTACGGCCGGAAAAAGGCCTTGAAAGAACTGGACCATTGACTTCAGACGCGAATCCTTAAACGAGATAGTCGTGCAACACTTCCTCATATTGCCGCGGATTTCAATGATGGGGCATCTACAAGTGTCAGCGTGCGAACTGTTCAATGGACCGTTATTAATATGTGCTCTCAGAGCCGAAGGTCCACTCGTGTACCGTTGTTGACTGCACTGCACAAAGCTTTACTCCTCTCCTGGGCCCGACAACACTACCATTGGACTCTTGACGACTGGAAATACGTTACCATATACGACGAGTCTCGTTTCCAATTGTATCGGACGGATGCACGTGTACGAGTATGGAGATATCATTAATCCATAGATTCTGTTTGTCAACAGCGGACTGTTCAATCTGGTGGAGCCTTTGTGATGGTATGGGACGTGTGCAGTTGACGTGATATGGGACCCCTGATACGTCTAGAGACGACTCTGACAGGTACTTAAGCATCCTGCTCGATCACCTACACTCATTCATGTCCATTGTGCATTCCGACGGATTGGGACAATTCCAGCAGGACAATGCGACACCCCACGCGTCGAGAGTTGCTACCAAGTGGCTCCAGTGGCACTCTTCTGACTTTGGACACTTCCATTGGCCACCTAAATCCCCGAAGATGAAGATTATTAAAGATATCCGGGATTCCTTGCTACATGCTGTTGAGAATCGATCTCCTCCACCTCGTACTCCTATGGATTTGTGAACTGTCCTGAAGGATGAATGGTGTGAATTGCCTCCAAGATACCTTCAGACATTAGTCGAGTCCATGCCACATCGTGTTGCGGCACTTCTGTGTGTGCGTGGAGCCCTACACGATATTAGGCAGGTGTACCAATTTTTCTAGCTCTTCAGTGTATTTAGGTTAATCCGGAGTCTACGTTGCCGACCTATTTCGTTCCTCTTTGGATCGCGAACTCTTTGCCGCCAAGAACGGAGATGAGAGAACATTTGTTTTGGTTGCGCAATGGTGTTTTTAACGAGTGACATGCGCGCATGAGCGGAAATTAATCTTTTCATCGGTGTTTTGCACATCACGCTATATTGCGCCTCGTTTCGATTGGACTGTTTTGTTCATCTCTTCGATGTGATTGGTTGATTCATTCGAATTGCAATAAAAATTAGTTTGGAATTCTTCGGTTTGAATATCGGTTCTGTACTGTGTATGTTATTCTGTGTGTTTCGTTTCTCAATGAATAAACGAAATCTGCGAGTATTCCGCTATACTGAAAGCGAAGCAGCTGATGTTTTCTAAAGTTAAAAAATTTGGCCGGTACACGCTTGAAATGCCGCAGGCATTGCGTGCCTAATCTCTCCTTTTCAGGTGACGCATGCGCAAGAGAGCAATAAAAAGCGCACGGCACATCCGAAACATTATTTGGCGATGGCAATTGAAATTGCGCCAAGAAAAATTGGCGAGATGCAGGTCCGCACCGTAAACCCCAGGTTTATTCACATTTATTAAGAGATTTCTGTCATCAGTCACAGCCCTGGTCTGAATTCTGACGGTTTATCGAAGTTTTACTGTATTCTTATTTCCCCCCTCCAAAATATGTTTGTTTCAAACTTGGTAGCAGTAGTCTGTTCTGTAGAATGCAAGCAGACACGCACTAAGACATCTCTGTTTTAACCGCTTAAGGACCGAGTTATTTTGTAACCTACGGTATTTAGGATGAGAACTTGGGATAAGTCCTTAAGCGGTTAACAAGTATATGTAAGGATTTAGAATTTTCCTATTTTTTTAAAAAATTGTCGTATAACTTTTTATTAATAAATTTATTATATCTTCTTAAATTTTAATATAAGAATAACTGTCACTGTAACTTGAAGTCCGGATTCAACCGGCTCTAAAGCGTTCAGGGGATTCCCCGTTTCCAAGTAGTATTAACCCTTTCTGTACGGAGGAGCTGGCCGCGGTTATATATTCGTGGTACGAGGAAGTTTTCCACAAGAGTGGTTGCACTGTACGGCAGCGTAAGCCGCGAAAACGTGTTTTGCGGCATTCATTAATAACGACGCGGGAATGAAACAATACGATTCGTTCAATTCCGTCCCTTCTGAAACCTCCAAGTGATCCCTTTTAAGTTGTCGATACCAGTAGTTGTTGTTTTTTTCCACAATGAATTTAACTAAATCTTCAGAGAGAATTAGTCGGAAGTAATCTAATTTTCTTATGAACCAGCGGGAGTGGCCTCCCCTAAACTTTCTCGTATACTTTTCAAACATTTGTCATTTCCCTTCCCCCTGCGTTGATAAAAAGTTCGAACCAACTGTAACCCAGAATGCAATGACTATCAGAAGGTTTTTCATTGTTGATTATAGTGATAATAAAATATTGAGGTGAAGAATCATATTCAAAAAGATACGTATGTATTAAAACATCGCAATATTTATTTTTTTTATCAAACTCGAGCAATGCCAGTTCCGCGTGCGGAGAAGAAAACAGGAGAATAGCTTGCGCATGCACAGATATTGCTTCCAATACGCAAGTAAAACGAGACGCCCTAAATGTTTGCTTCCTTACAAAATCTCGCCGCCAGAATTGGTTTTTGGCAAACTGCCAAGTTTTCGAAGTGTCTCTTCTTTGCACAGGCATTTCTACTATTGCGCATGCGCATGGAGTTGAACAAGTATGCGATTATACAGACCGACAGACAATCAACCCTTTGACGTATTTGGCCCAAAATTTTATACGAACCTACATTCATGACGATAAAACTGTGTATAAAATTTTATCCATCTTTCTTTTCAAGTTTGAGTTATAGCGTTCGCATGTTATCGAACATACAGACAGACAGACTTCCCGTTGACGGATTTTTTCCAAAATTTGATAGAAACCTACAAATTATGTTTAAAGACCACATACCAAATTTTATCCCCGTAGCTCTAATAGTTTTCGAGTTATCGTGTTCACAGACACACACAGACATAATTCCAAAATTGTGTTTTTCGGAATCAGGGAGGTCTAAAACGTGGAGATTCGTCAAAATCTCGAGTTCGAATTTTTTGACGATTACAATGTTTTCTCTTTGTATACTTCGTATACGAGAAAGTAAAAAGTAATGTCTCCAATAAAGAATTGGCTGAAGTAAAAATGCGTCGATTTTGTTGTCTAAGAACATTACATGCATCTAATTCCTTTATTATTTTAAAAGATATACATATTCCTTCATTGTTATTGATTGTGATTGCTGCTGGTTTATATATCTGAGTTCGCGTGGGCGCAGCAATCTATTAAGAATTCCATTCGATGCTTGCTTTGAATAAAACACTAAAAACCCTCAAAGAAGGAGGATCTATTTTGAAACCAAGGTAATGAAAGAAGAAACGTATTTTGATCTATTCCTGCCTTCTTTCTTATATATAATTTATAAAAATGTGTTTAAATAAAAGAAATCGTATTCAGCATTAAAAACTACCGATGGAATATCAGATGATCAAAAATTTACTATTACAAGATAGAAATCCTTTTTGAATAAGTAATATAAAAGAAATTCATATATGCAAAAGTGAAAATCTATGTAATAAAATATTAGTTTATTATTAAAGAATGAAATTTTTGTTCGAATTATAAAATGTATCTTCTATTAGAATTTTTAATGATTATGCAAAAAAGCGTTTACTTATTTTTAGAATAACGATCGAAGAAATATATTATTCTTTAAAATAGCTGCTACATTGTTTCCTTCGATACTAAATAATCGCATTAATTATTCTCAGAAAACTTATGGAGAAACAGCATTTTATCTGATGAACAGATGTTTGAAGCCACAAGCTATCTATTATATGGTGAACATGTCTTTAACCATTTTTATGAAAGCAAAGCTGAAAATCATTTTCAAAATAATGAAAAGTAAATTTATTAAAATAAAAGCTTTTGATATCCTCTGACTTGTGCTTTGGTATGTTTACAATTAAACTTCCAAGAAAACCATTTGTGAATTTGCTTTAAACGTGTACAGTGAAGTTATGTATTGCAGTGTACTGTGTGAGATTTTAAAGATATTATTATGCTCAACTACCTAAACAGCTTACATGTGGTCTAAATTATCAGTACTATTTAATTATTTGTGAGCATCCTTCGACCCATATAACTAGCGACGCTATGAAGTGGTGTTAATCTTGGCTCTTGATCGAATAGTCATAAGTGCGATAATCATGTGTTAAAGATATTATTTCACTTAGCGACCTAAACAGGATACATGTGGTCTAAATTATCTGTACAATTTAATCAATTGTGAGCATCCTTCGACCCACGTAACTAGTGTCGCTATAGAGTGGTCTTGACCTTGCGATTATTCGATCAAGACCCAAGTTAGTTTATCGAATCGAGACTCATGATTATCTATCCATTATGCAAGTATCTTTGTCGCAGGTTTATTATACTGTGAGTGAAATCTTTTCACCTTAAGTAAGACCACCTTTCAGAATTCTAGCGAACTGGATCCTCCATACCAAGATTATATGGAAAAAGTTATCAAGATATATTAGAAGCGCATAGAAATATTCGAAACGGACAGGTCATTTTTAAATTGTCGGATAATTTTTTTCAAATGAATGTCCTATTGGTAGAGAAAATTGTTTCATATCCTCGCGCACGCACATACGCACACGCACACACACACATACACACGAACGCACACACACGAATGCACACACACACGAAGTCACACATTCAAACGAACGCACACACACGAACTCACACATTCAAACGAACGCACACACACGAACTCACACAAACACAC
>BGPR01000021.1:829664-848041 GCA_013235015.1 Araneus ventricosus | reverse complement strand
CACACGCACGCACGCACGCACGCACACACACACACGCACATAGAGAGAGTGAGAGACGCTCACGCTCGCGCGCGCAAGGAGAGAAAACAAATATTACTTCACAACACACACAAAAAAACCATTCATAATAAAAATATTCAGACATTCAAAGAGTACATTTTTGTTAAAATCCAAGTATTTTACCCCGAACAGGATTTTTATGTAAGGCTTTATCAAGAAATGAAATTAAAATTAAAAATATGTTCAAGAGGAGTCCTCGAAATATAATCTTTCCATCGTATTCAAGTAGCTTCATTAGCGGGTGTATTAACATGATCGCGATCAATGAATACAATTTGAGTGAAGCAACTTTATTTTTCAACTTTAAATACACTAAGTACTTTAAAGTACTTAAGGTAGTACTTATGGTATACTAAGTTGTTTAAAGTGATTATGAATTAATTAGAAAAGTCAAAGTATATTGTGAAAGCATAAGAAAAACAAAGTTATGTAAAACAAATTTTGTTAGCCTATAAAGGAAATTGATATAACTCACTTCTTTGTAAATCATATCGCTGGAAAGATAAAAAAATTAGAGCCTGAATAAAGAGTCCTTCTCTTATAATATATTATTAAAATAGCTTAATTTATTGAAAATATGTCTTTATTAAAATCAAAACATAGTAAGTACAGCCATATATACTTTTTAGTTTAAATTTGTTTCACAAAATATTGGAAACATATATATGGCCATTTTAGTTGCACTTTCAAGGTAAGAAAGGTTACGGTGGCTTTGTGGAAAGGTGTTGGCCTTAGAGCTCAAGGGCTTCCAGGTACGAAACACGATTCCACTTCAGATCAGTCGTGTATTGCGCCTGTTGCACGTTGTGGAAGTTTGGAGAGAGGAGCGCCAGCTCCGGTGTCTTCCTCTTCATTTGACCACGGTTCAAAATTACGAGGTCCGTCCCAAAATAGCCCACGTGTTGCTTCATTTTGATTGTTTTTTCTTTTGTTTTCTAGTTTGTTATGTATTTTGGCTATTTTATTATTGGGGAATTTTTGTTGTTTAATTCTTTAGTGATGGGTTGGTTAGTTGTAGTAAAATGTATGATGCAATCACTGGATGCTGCTGCGTTTGGCGCGCAAAAAGGTGTATTGTTATCATCGTTGATTACTTCTTCTGTTTTCATATTTTTTTTCTTTTTTAATGGTTTTTAATTATTTAATTTTCTATTTTTTTTAACATTATTTAATTTTCGATTGTTAGTTTTTATATTTATTAGAATATGCTGCATTTGTGCCATTTTGTATAATACAAAGGATTCAATTAATTTTTAATTAATTCAAGAACATTTTTTTAATAATCTGTTAAATTTTATTAATGTAACTGTTAAATTAATCCGACGTTAGAAAAATGTTTAAACAGCATTGAAAGCATTTGTATTTTTTGAAAAGGAAAAGAAAATGAGATTTTACCAGGATTTAAAGATCTAAAATTGGGAACAAAATGTAATTTTATTTCTGTATAAAAATATTTTTATAAAATTCGAGAAGGAAAAGCATTTTTATGCTTAGTGATTGTAATGAGTAAGTGCTCTTAATCAGAAACTACTTGGAAGTACTAGAAAGAAGAAACTAGAAAGTACTTGCACCACGGTGCATAATACAACCATTTTATCATTTTTTTCTTTACGATAAGTAAATGAATAAAAAGTGTTCTTATCTTTCAGTCACATTGATGAAAGACAAAAATTTACAGTGTCTAAACTTAAATAAAAACAGTCGATAAATCAACTAAACTTCGAAACAAAAACTGTGCATCCATTAAAAGAACTGCAATATTTCATATAGTTAGAGAAGAAAAATCCCTGAAAAGCTCTAAAATAAAACAGAAGACATATACGAAATGCCAACTCCATTCCCGACATAGCTTAAAAAAGAGACAATATATATTTAACTAAAGTGTATTGTGCAACATTTTAGCTATTTAGAACGCAATTTGAACATTTTCCGTCATTTTTGATAAATCGTCTTCTTGAGTTATTGGATAACAGTCATTCCACTTTAAAAGCTTGTTTTCGTCTGTACATTAACCTTCCAGCGGGCGCGCTTACGCAAAAGATACTTGCATTGTGCATCGTATTACATATTTATATCTTTATTTTATAAATTTAAGTGAAATTTTTATTTATAAAATCTTTGTTTAGTATTAAGCTAATAAATACAGATAACATAAATAAAAGTTGCATTTATTTTTGTAAAACAACCCTGTATATATGGGGTCTATTCTGGTACCCCCGGTTGGGTTGGGAGACGTCACTTTTCCCGTTGTTAACGTGCTGAAAAAGTGACGTCTCTTTCTTTCAGGCTCTCAAAAAGCATAGACTGTATATGTAATACGATGCACTATGTCGCAAAATTTGCGTAGGTGCGCCCGCTGGAAGGGTAAAGAAAAAGAAATGTACAATTCTATACTTACAAGTCTTCATATTTAGTGGATTGCTCAGAGTTTTATTTTGTCAATGGACCTTATGCATCGTTTGGGTTCGAGAGTATAAAAAAACAGCCGTGGAGGAAGGAATAAACAAAACGATCGGCCTATAAGCGACTCAGAAATAAAAGCAGTTCTGAGTCGGATGTTTAAGACTGACCAATGGCTGCCTCCGGCAGGTCACGTGTCGGAGGATGTGACGTCACATGCATAAGGTCCATTGAAAAATGGTCTATTCTACAATCTTTTAATTGTCTCTGGGGTTCTTCGCGTAACTTTTGTTCGGAATTGTGAGGGAATTTTTTAAGATACAGTTTACGCCGCTTATAGTGATCATTTTGGGTGAAACCTGAAGTGATCACTACTTCGGAATGATTAGTACAACCGAAATGCCTTAAGAATAATACAAATCTATAGGTATACAAATAAAATAAACCACACAACATTGCAGATATGTGCCGATTCGTTTTAGCTAGAAAAAGAAAAGCGATACAATGAGCAGAATTGAAAAAAGATTAAAAAATATTTAAATTCAAAGCTTTTTAAAAAAAAGTTGTCGAAAGTAATTTCTTATTTTCAAAGAATTTGCTGTTTGATCCGTTCGTATGAATAATGCTCATCAAAAGATTCAGCAAATTATCGAACTGATCATCTTAAGGTATCCGACTGGTTTAAAATCGTCGTTTTTGATGAAATTATCCAAAAAAAAAATTCAAGACTTAATTTAGTAGCCTGTTTAATAAGCTTTCTAAAACTATCTCACTTTTTACTCTACGTGAATTACAAATGGAGTTACAGATGTTTTATTACCGAACTGTAAGCATTATTTTAAGATGCATGAAAACTTTAAATGCGTTTTCTCAGAAATGATATTTCTGAGGAAAACTGTCGACCGTAACAATGGTTTCTCAAAACGTTATTCAAGTATTGATATGAAATTTTCTGAGATCGTTTTCTGTAATATGCTTAATGTTGTCCTCTAAAAACTAAGGTCAATTTTAAAAACAAATATTATTTTTAAGTGCCTAAATATAAACTAAAAGCATTTTTTATGAAAAATTACCAGTTTAGTAACTATGTTCAGCTGTATCTGAAAACTATTTTGAAGTACAAGAAATATTTTAGAGCATAACACAGATAACTGTCATAAAAATGTACTCCTGCAAGGATTTATGTATATTTAGAATATGATTTTGTCTATGGCTGTTAGCGTAAGGCAAATATTGTAGTCATTTTTCTTCAAATTTCTCAGTTTTTTTAAAAAATATTATTTTGAAAGCCTAATTTTACAATATTTTCATAGTTTTAAAACATATGTAGTTGAAAAATAACATTGAAATATATATAAGTTATTTTTCAAAAAAATGTCTCCGAACACAGTCGGATACCTTAAAGCACGATGGCCTTGTAGAGTTGCTCGGACTAATGGCGGTTTCTCTTCCGGTTCCCCTTCATCGTCATTGCCTTCATGTTTTGAGGCGTCATCTCATTGAAACTGTTCTCTACAAGCGAATTTTGGATCACTAGAACCGACGGATGTTATATGTGGTTAGATACAGGAGATCCGTTCCATCCATTTTGATCAGTATAAATCTTTATATCCATGATTACTACAAGCGGCGAGCATAAAAACCAATCCCACTACAGACGCCTATGGGGAGTGTTTTCGATGCCAATGTTTCGCTTTATTGGCGAGAAATGCTTTGTAAAGTTTTTCTATTTCGACGACGACCGAGAGATGCAATCTGTTATAAGGATGTAAACATTTATACTTCGCAGGTTTTATTTCGTGTGTATGTGTGTGACGTAAAGTAAAATGAATTCCTTCTTGAGTGTCTTAAAGTTGAAAATAATTTGTTATTAGCTGTTAATTGTAAATAAAGATGGAAGGTTTTTGAAAACACGATAAAGAAAAAACTCGCCAATCAAAGTAAATGCGGAAACCCTAGCGGGCACAATGATCAACTTGGCGTGGTAAAAGACATTCCCATATGCTCCTATAGTGGGATTGGTTTTTATGCAAGCGGCGACTATTGTAGTTGAACATTTATATTTTATTACTTAAAAATTTTGTCACTAATTTCTGACCTTATAATTAACCCTCCGACTAATGAGGGTTCTCAAAATCTGAGTACAGTCGTATACGGAGGTTTGTTTGCTATGGAATCGGTGAAATGGATTCGTCCTCCCCTTTTTTTATCCTCACTACGGGTGGTGAAAGATGTGAGGTCTTTCATCTCTTATCTTTCCCCCAAGGGGTCCCTTAATGACCACTCGCCCAACTACACTCCCCCCCCCCCTTTCAGAACAGCAACCGCCCGAAATTCGCCCCATATTTAGAAGTTGCATGGCCGGTTACGGCCGGGTTAGGATTACTTTTCTTAGCCGGCTTACTTCACCTTGGGCAATAAAAAATAATTCAACACTCTAAGTATGAAGATGTGTTAATATATAGTTAGAAACTTGCAAAAATGTCACCGATGTAAGCATGTCTTCTCAGACATATATGTTGGAAAGGATATTTTAATATCCTCGAAATAATGTAGAAACAAGTATAGATATAAAAACATAAACTAATGTTGATTAGCTTCATGTCAATTTCCTTCTTGCAAATATTCCAATTTTGCGTACATTAAGAGCTATGAAAATTCATCTTTGATGCCAGTTAGTTCCGAAAAAATATATTTGAGCTCTATCAGTAACGCAATGAGTTTAAAAAAGAAGAACGAATTGCTCAAAAGTGGTAACTGAATTATAAGATAAAACGTTTGATTTCTCTATCTTCAAGAACAAGAAGACGAATGGAAAGTCTGAGCTCCGAAGTGTATTAAAGTAAGAACCTCATTTTAAAGACAGTTAGGGGAAGCCGTTACAGAAATTGAATTCATAAATCCCTAAATAAATCTTTAAAATGGCTGTTAAAGGGCTTATTTAGTCTTTGGAAAATGTGATTTTCGTCGCCGATAGAATTCAACCCATGAACAAGCATAGATGTTTTATTTGAATGTATTTTTTAATCGTGATGTTCGAGGCCTAGGAAAAAAGTACCGCCATCTTTAATCTCCTCAACTTGATCGGCTTCACAAATTCGTCATCTTGTTTCAATATTGTATTCAAACAGAAAATAAATTGTATTTTTTTCTTTATAGTTGTGCCTTGGTGTTTGCTGAAAGTTAAATATTCCTAAGTTCTGCATTATATTTTAGACGAGTCTCTGTTTTGAAATAGGAATGAGTACCAGGGGCTATTTCGGGAGTTGAATTATTCATTTTTTGTTTTGTTAAAGGTTGATGGGATTGAAATTTTCGAAATAAATTGGCATGAATTGAAAAGCTTTATGCGAAATGCACTTATCGATTATGTTACAAAAGGATATAGAGTAACAAAAGCACTTCTGAAAATATGCTTATGTATCGTCAATAAGTATATGAAATGTAAAGTTCTAAATGCAATTTGATGCACATTTCCCGAAGAATTTGAAAATATTTGATAAAATAAAGTGTGAGTTATGAAACATAATAAATACCCTTCGCAGTAGCGATGTGCTTCACATTTTATTCACACCCTCCAAAGTATGTTTGTGCCAAATTTCGTAGCACTGAGTTCCGCGGTCTGCCCTTTAGAGAACTGAAACACAGTCACGCACATTTTCCTTTATTTTTGTAGAGATTTCTCATAATCCTATTATGTGAACAATATAATAAGAGATGCTATTATTTATCGATATTATAATTTTAAATGAAATTTGGGAGCATTATCTAAAGAAATTGAATTATATAAATATATTTTGAATATCGGAATTTGGCATTAAAATTTATTTTTTATCAACACCTATTAGTCCTTATCTATGGGCTTGTTGTTAAAAACTGATTTTTTAAAAAATTTTACGCATTTATTTACGAATTTATAAGGAGAACAACTAAATTATTTTTTTTTCTGTACGTTCAGGATAGTTGGAATCTTTCTTAGAAAAAAGTGAATGTTTTCTCTATATGTCTGACAATTTTAATTTGGGCTAACCTGATAATACAACAAAAAGACAAAAAAATTATGAAGAAAAATGAATTTATTTTCTCGGTTAGATGTTTTTAAAATTTTTATTGGCTATGCAAAAAACTGGCGTGTCAAAAATATCTTTAAAAATTTAAGAATTTTTAAAAAATTATATTTACTATATTTTGACACGTTGCGTGAAGTTGAAGCTTTAATATAAGTGTACCAAATTTATTTTAAAGAAGAAAACGAGAGAGAGAAGGAGAAATGTACTCATTTATGTTACGAACAAAATAAGTTTCTATTTTATCTTTACAGCAGATATATCAATTTTCAAAGTACAAAAGAGGAACAAGTTTTAATAAGAGAAAACACACAAAGAACTCTTTGTTCTAAGAACTGGAAAAGAAGAAATTATTCAAAGCAAAACCAGTATTTAGATGAAAGAAAATAGTCAAATTATTGGTTTTGTAATAGAAATGTATTTATTTTTGAGACAAAAATCTATAATTTAGTGCTGTATGCTCTGTGTTTTATGGCTATTCGCACAATTAAATGCAGAACGACATCTACGACACACTTTTGCAAATAGATGTGATGCCGTGTCATTTTCCGTTTCTTTTGAAATAACTTAAACGGAAAAGCATATTAATTGCAACCTGGTACCTACCTATATATTTCCAGGGTACTCGCTCAAGTTCTGAGATCCATGAACTTCAGAATGGGAGAAGCAATATTCATAAAAATAGTGTCTAGGTATAATAAGGCGGCTACGCACAACGCGATAAAAATTCGTATAGCGCCATCTAGCGGGAAACAGTAAGCTTCCCTATTTGGAAAACGGTACTAGACATAGTCCAGTCAACCAAAGCCAAAAATCGACGGATAGGAAAAAAAAGTTGTAGATTTGAAATTTGGCAGAGTTATTGGGGGTAGTGTCCTAAACGATATACTAAAAGTCCCCGCCTGTGGGGGTGGGCGGGGGATACAGGGAGTTTAAAGGGAGCCGTTTTCAGTTTTTCTTAAATATCTCGAAATCTACGGGCTCTAGCGAAAAACATTCAATTACAAAATTAAACTTAATGAAATTTTGTACAAAAAAAGTCATTTTTTTGTAGGATCAGTTGTTTAGAATATACAGGGGGATTCAAAATGAATATTTCTAAAATTCCTTATTCTAATGGAAAAATAAAAAGTGTTGAATCTACAACCCTCAGAAAAATCTCATGCCTATATAATAATTATATAAGGGTAGTATTGAAAGTGTAAGAGCAGGGGGGTGACAAACCCATTTGATGAACAGTTTTGTTCCCATAATCCCCCCACATCCGTTCCCCTTCAAACTTCTCCTTCTACTCGTAGTCCAGTCAACGAATTGTAAATTTAAAATAAAGGCCAAGTTTTGAAAATTGGCACAGTTGTTGGGAAGACTGCCCTAAACGATATACTAAAATTCCCCGCCGGTGGAGGGTGTGCGGGAGGTTCAAAGGAGGGATTTCTCAGTATTTCTTAAATATCAAATTCGAACTTCTCTTCTTCTAGAGGGGCAACATTAGTACAAGTACCATGGCAGGTGCTACAAACAGAAACACATTGCTAAATGAGTATTGCAACGCCGCTCCTTTGGTTGAGGAGAGATCAGCTTTGATCTTGGTTGATGATTTGAGAAATGTTGCATATTCAAATTATGTTCAGTGGCAGAGAGTTTGTTTATGGCTAGAAACATCTTCTCACCCGCTTGTGAAGCAGCATCTGATGTTGATGAGGGGTTATAAAAGCCTGGCTCCGGGCGTTCCTGCGCCATATGACAGCAAAATTAGATGTAAGCTGGAATCTTATTCCAGCGTTGAATAACGTGAAACAAAGCATTTTTTGTCGGCAAAACCTCTCCGATGTATGGAGATTCACCGTTAAATATCGGTGATGCGAGGTTCACATGCAGAGACAAGTCCAGCCATCGGCAATCGCTGCAGCAGTTTAAATACGGATAAATATATTTATCCGAAGTGAAAAGGAAAGTAATGCAGCCTATGGAAAACACTTCAGACATGGTGCAGCGGGCAGAATTCGTGATTCTCAGTAATTGTAGAGTGACCTCGCACACATTACGCAGGAATTGGGAATTGTGAATTGAATATGTGAAGTACTAGCAGTTCTGTTGATGGTTTGGATAGAAATGTCAGTCACTGTAAGAATCTTTCTAACAGTTCGTATCAACCCGGAACTGATTTGTTTTCTCGCTGTATCTGGGAGTTGCTCAACCATTATCCACAGAAGCCGGGTTTAAGCAACACCTCAAAAATATAGGAGGACTCGGCGCTGATTTGTTACGTCACCAATAGTTGCATTTTCTTGCAGTGGGATTGGCTTGAAAGGGGGGGGGATTTCTCAGTCTTTCTTAAATATCTCGAAAATTATGGATCCTAGCGAAAAAGACTTCAGTATAAAATTAAACTAAAATAAAATTTCCTACAAAAATAGTCCTACGCATTGTTCTTAGAATGAATAGTTTAGAATATTATAGCAGTTTGAAAAAGTACATAATTACAATAAGTGGTTTAAAATGTTAGTTTTATATTTATGAAAGAAAGTTGATATTTCAAAATAGCGGCTATCTATTACAATATATCTATAACATAATACATACATACGTAATATTTGTACATACATACATAAAAATATGCATAACCCATTTTTACACTTGCTCGTAATTAAATTTCACCATGTTTTTCTAGTATATGATCAATTTCGAGAGCATCCTCTTCTTCTAGAGGTACACCTTTGGTAGAGGTACCATTAAAGGTGCCAAAACAGAATCACATTGCTAAACGTGTGTTGCTCTGCCTCTCCTTTAATTGGATGAATTGAGGTCAGATCAGCTCTAATCTTGGTTGATGATTTAAGAAATGCTGCATATCTACGGTTATTGAAATTACGTTCATCAGCAGTTGCTTTGTGATAGGAACGTCTTCTCACCAGCTGGTAAGATAGCAACTGGTGTTGATGAGGGATTATAAAAGATGTCAGCAATGTGTTTCACCTGGATCAGTTAATTTTTGAACAATGTAACTATAGTGGTTTGCTTTTTCTATAAATAGCTGATGTTATGTCGCAGTCACTGAATGCATGGAGAAGGAGGATGGTTTGGGGAAAAGAAAGTTCTTTTTGGAGCTTTCTTGTAGAAAATAATTTAGCTTCGACTTTTCTCTTTCCAGGCTTCATAAAATAAATGTTACTTTCTGGTGGTGCCAAAGCAATCAGTAAAACGACTAGGTCTACGTCTTTCCCTGTTATAGCAACAATGAGATGAGAAATTGCTTTCTCTCACCCGCATCTCACAAGATAAGCATCAGCATCTCCTGTAACGACTCTCGTTTCAATTCCTTCAGCAGCCATTTTCTGCGTTAGTAATTGAACATGTCTGGTCTTATTCCTTTCACTGGCAAGAAAATGTTCCTGCTGAACTGTGACATATTGGTTGGGAGTTTTTAAGTTAAATTCAACATGGATGTGTAGATTTAGATTATACTATCGAAATGCATTGGTTTGATGCGTTAATAGAAACAAAAGACTGAGTAAAGGGATCTAGTGGAGGGGAACGGACGTGAGGGGAGGCAGGGAACACGACTGTTCATTAAATAGGTTTATCGCACCTCCCCTCCCTGACACCACCGCTACTCTCGACAATACAATACTACCCTTGTACAATTATTATATTTGCATGAGGTTTTTCTCAGGATTGTTGCTTCAGCACATTTTATTGATATTACCATTAAAATAAGGAATTTTTGAAATATTCACTTTTCAATCCCCCTGCATCTTCTAAACTTATTGATGCTACGAAAAAAGTGCAGACGTTTTGTGTAGGAAATTTAATGTAACTTAATTTTGTAATTAACTGTTTTTCTCTAAAACCCATTGTTTTCAAGAAATTTGATAAAAACTGAGAAATCCCTCCTTTGAACCCCCGCACTCCCACCGCCGGGGACTTTTAGTATATCGTTTAGGGCGTTCTTCCTAACAACTGTACCAAATTTCAAAACTACACCCATTTTAAAATTTACAATTCGTTGACTGGACAACGAGGAGAAGGAAACTTGTGAAGTGGAACAGATGTGAGGGGAGGAAAGGAACACGAATGGCAAAGTCAATTTAGTAGAATATTAAACTCCTCTGCCCTACAATAATACATACATCACTACACTTGTATAATTATTATAAAGGCCTGAGGGTTTCTGAGGGATGTTGATTCAGCACTTTTAATTGATTTTACCATTACAATAAAGAATTTTAGAAATATTCACTTTTGAATCCCCCTGTATCTTCTGAACTATTGATGCTACAAAAAATATGACTTTTTTGTACGAAATTTTATTTAGTTTAATTTTGTAATTGAATGTTTTTCGCTAGAGCCCACAGTTTTCAAGGTATTTAAGAAAAACTGAAAACGCCATCCTTTAAACCCCTGCACCCCCCCGCGCACCGCCACAGGCGGGGACTTTTAGTACGTCGTTCAGAACACTACCCTCAACAACTGTGTCAACTTTCAAAACTATTTTTTTTCCTTCATTGACTGGACTAACACGGTTAGTTATAAAGTTGTAGGGAATCTTTAATTTAATACTTAAAGATATATTGTACACATTAATTTTAAGAATAGTAAGCAGGAAATGTGCATTTATTTAACCGCGATTTTCTGAATCGTGACAACAAGAAAAGACTGTATGCCAACATCTTTGCTGGTACTGCAGGCAAAGGAGGTTGAGAAAAATAACCCGTGGTAAAATATCATGAACTACTTAGAGGTTCAGCCAGTGCCCCTAGCAGACATATTATGGACACAGAAGAGATGCTGTTCGTATAATGATGCCTACAGGATGCAGACACCCCATTACACTGGGACCTGGCAAATCCTGAATGTGCTGTCAAAGTTCAACAGCAAGTATATTGTGTCGTGTCACTCTTTCAAGTTTTATTTAAAATTAATCTATTTACCTAAATAATAATAATTCTTTTCATTCTCTGAGTTATTTACTTTAATGTATGTGATGTGTAAGTTAATTTAACATAACATTGCACTGCAGAACTTTACTGTAAAAAGCCGTGTGCTTACTACATTCTTTGTTCGAATCCTGGTTTTAAGAAACTGCACTTTAGTAACCGTCCCTTTCAAAATTGTAATTTGTTCTTTTCCCTCTTCGTGGAAAATTTGTTCTAGGGTAGGATAAGCATTGCGCTCTTTTTTTTTGAGAAAACTCGGGTTCGAACTCATAGAAATTTTTTTCCCATGGGAGGTTTATTGCCTTGCGAGAAAGTCACAGCTGCAAAAAAGGGTCCAGAGAAATTCTTTTTCCCACAGACAAAGAATTTGGTCAGTGTCAAAGAATGTCCAGCTGTTTCCTGTTTTGACCTACTAATTGGCCATTTCGAGCTATTTTGAATTCGTGAGAATGTTCGTTTGCGGGGCTTGGTTCGTCCTGGTTGACATTAAGGGTTGAGGGTCCAGTTGCCCCCTGGGGTGATTGCTTCCTGCCAGCTGGTCGAGAGAAAGAAGATGCCATTAAAAAAAGTTGGGGTCAAAAATCAAATTGATTCGCTCTTGGAGTTCTTACGTAGAAGAAGGTTTCACCCTTGTTGACCAATTGTGATCACACTTTTCATTGGGGGTGGGGTCGCTAAATTTGTTTTTGGCTTGGCGACATAATGAATCAATAGTTTAAAGTGGAATTGGCGACAAGTTTAAAAGGGTTTACTGTAGAATAAAAAATTCTGGTAAGACGCAATTGGGTTAGTGTATAGTTTTTTTGGCGGTTGTCTTCCCGCCAAGTTTTTGTATAAGTAGTTTGTTTTGGGGGATTTGGAGGAATTGGAGCTTTGGAAAAATTTTGAAAGAATGAGAAGGTCAGAGAGAGCTAGCCGAGAGAAGAAGCGGCATGTTATATGCAAATGTGCACTATAAACAAGATCATTGATTCTGACTAAGAGGCAACAAAAGAAAATTTGAGCGCGGTAAAAGGGATCTCGGCAAATGAGACGCAGCTCGGCTTTTGGGTTGCCATGTTTGATTGATGTATATTTTTGAGTAGCGTGCTCTGACCATGCTGTTGCATGCGTGATAGCAGGGCTAGTTTTAGGCCACTTTGACATTCGGGCCTAGATACCGCGAATGGATGAGATGTCCGGCCTGCTAGGCAGTTTTCCTCTTACCACTGCGATCTTCAAAAATGAGAGCGAACGACTGATAATCTGGTGATTATCTGGTGTGTGTCCGGCCTGCTAGGCAGTTTTTCATCTTGCCACTGAGATCTTCAAAATGAGTGCGAACGACTGGTCCGGCCTGCTAGGCGGTATATTATCTTATCCACTATGAACATCCCTCGAATTGGGGATTCCTCAGTGCCTCGACAAGCCTGCAAAAAAGAATGAACTCTCCGGCTGTGATCATGTTTAAAAAAGTGAAAGAGACGAGAACTTACATGATTAATACCCAAAGATCCGGCAGCAAATTACTTGGTTCCAATCATGATGCCGAGTTCCAAACCCCCAGCAAATAGATGAGTACAATTTTTGCAATTTTTCTAACGTTTTGTTTTGCTGACGTTTTAAGTATGGATTAAAATTTTGGGATTCATTATCACCTTGCTAGATTGCCATAAGTTTAAATTTAAATGTTTTTTTTTTTAAGCTGTACAACTTTGCTGATATTTTTTTTAATATAAGGAACTACCCTAAAAATGGTGCGCTAAAAATGTTTTTTTTCTTGGGACCAGGATTCCGAACTAAATTACCATGGTATTAAATAAATTTGAAAACTGGTAAAATTTACTTGGAAATTCTAGTGGATCAGTAATTTGAATCTTAATTGATTAACTTGAAATTCTGAATTAAGTCTGTATTTGAAATTTAAATGATTAAATGTAGTGCTTAGATTTTGATGCTAAAAAAAACCCAATTTAGATTGCAGTAAATGTTCAAAGAGGTAAAATATTAGATTGACTTGAAGGGTCTTTGTTTTTCTATTTGATGCAAGAAAATTAAATCTTTAATCTAAAATGAAGCACAGTATTTGATAAAAATGTTTTTGCAGCTAAAGATATAGGGTGTCTTAGATATCTGAAATAAGATTGCTAAATCCTGTTAAATCTCTAAATTTCATGTTTTGATTGTTATTTTGTGTGCAGCAGGTAAATTTGAGATGGATTCTATTTAATTGCTTCTTACATAAGTGACAGTGTTGAGAGTATCTCACATGATGATGTACATTACAAATGGTAATTTGAAATATTTGATATGTATAGGTAAAAATAGTTGGCAAGACAACCTTTTAAATTGAATGTTGATTATCTCGCAACTAGCTAAGTTGCTGAAGTGTATTTGGTGATTTTTTTATATGTGTTTATTTTAATGAGGTGGCGCCCCTTTTGAAATTTTGAATTCTTTCTGAACACGTTCATATGCATATCCCAGACCATTCTTGAAGGCATTGTTTAAAATTCTATGTATAATTCAATTTCGTTCATTAAACGTTAGCCTTACAAATCTCAAATCTTGTGTCTGTCAATTTCTTTATGCATTGCTGAGAAAATCACTGTGTGTTCATGAATCTGGTAGAAGTTAGAATTTTTGAACCTTGGGTATTCTTTTGAAAACATCACAATTGGTGGATTAATGTTTGATATGGAATTTTCATAATTTTTGTTGCGGAACTGTTTCATAAAGTGCAACATTTAGTTTCATCTTCAGCATGCGCAGTTGCGTTTATCATATGACTGTGACGTCGTGAGAATTTAATCTTTTAAGAATCAACATTATTGCGATTTTTGCGATAAGACTGACTCGATGAAAACTTTGATTAAACTCTTATTATAACTGATAACATTTCAAGTGCTTTGTATTGGTTTGCATACACTTTAATTTAAATTGACTTATTTCATGTTTGTATAGACGAATTTTGCAACTGATTTTTCCTGCACTTTCTGATGTGGTGGTTTTATTTGTTAATCAATGTTAAACATTTCTCTCCCATATATATCTATTTAAACACGTCAAATTTGACGGGAAATCTCTCAAATGAAGAGGCAATTTGCACCCGTCATACCATGGCGGGTGATTTTTAGTTATATTTATAATACTGAATTATAAATTAAAAAATAAAATGTAGAAAATAATTTAAATAAAGGAATTGAACTTTCTAGCGCGCTATTTAATTGTAATTTTGAAATCTGTTTTAATTAAATTTCTTTTACATGAGGCTAATAAGTCTAATAAATATTTGTCAAATGCTTTTCAAACCCTGAATAAATTGATTTGCATCTGTTTCCTGAACAAATTAATCTTCATTCTTTTTAATTGTTTCCTTGATTTACACAAATAAGTTTTTCTGAAAATGGTTGGAAATATAGAAAATTTTAAAGGATAACATAAAATTTGAAATAAAATATAACCCTGCAGGTACAACAAAATAAGTTATTAAAGTAATAAAACAGCAAAGGGAATGGAATGTGATAAATTATCTGCTTAATTGATTTTAGCTGATAAATCTTTATTAGTGGAATTGCTTTTAACTTTTAAGTGATTTATTTCATAATTTTTGTGACGAAAATTTATTTTTTAATTTGATTAAGATCATTAAACTGTCGCATTCGGAAGATTCCCTAAATTTTTCAGAGGAAGCATTCTATTAATCACAGAGTTTATTTCATGACTTAAAAATTTATATTTGTGCGATGAATGATCAAACCAATGATTTAATAGTTGTTTACAATATTGGTACTTAGTAGGAAATTACTTTTTTTCATGAAGAGTGTTTCATTGTACAAACAAGAAAAAAGCAAAATTCCCCGTCTTTTTTTCAGACATTGTATTGAACGATGAGTTGCATTGCCCACTTAACAAATATAAGAATAATAGCTTTTAAGGAATCTTCGGACATTTACGGATATATTTTTCATATTTGCACTTTTTCAAAATACATTTCGAAGAAGGTTAGATGATGCCATTTACTCGTTAATTAATTAAGCATTAAATTATTTGTTTGCTTTTCTAAGAATATAATTATCACTTTCTCGTGAAAATCTCATGCTTTTACTTATACGAATACATAACATTTAACTATTTAAATTTATGGAGTGTTTCCAAAATTTTCAGGTTGCATTAAGAATGTAGTTTGAAATTAAAAGAAATACTAGACAACAGAGAAAGAAAAATGCATTGAAGGCTGGTGGTTTCATCGTGTTTGAGCTAGTGGAATGAGGCACTTTTTCTAACACAAGTGTCTGCCTTTTTATCTCTATTAATAATAAAGAAGAATGTGTGTGTGTTTGTGTATTGGTCCTCTGCAGGGAAGACCGCGGGACTTAGAGCTACGAAATATCGCAGAAACATAGTTTGGAGGGTGGGAATGTGCACCTAGGATCCCTTTTTTAGATTTTAATTAAAATTTTAATTAATTAAAAATTAAACGAAAATTTTGCGTCTTTCCTTAATAACTTTCGGAAATATTACAGCACAAAAATCATTTTTACATTTTCTGAAAGCGCAAAAAATTACCTTTTCAATGATATGAATTAAGTTGACGTAGGATTTTTTTATAATTTTAATAAATTTTTAAATATATATTTTGGCATAATTTACAACCATACTTTTCATTGTTGCAACGCATTTCAAACCGTTTTCATTGTTTAAACAAATATTTACTTGCGTGTTTCTCTTCCTTTGTTGAAAGCTTAGAAAATATCCTAATACACTTTGCTTTCATATTTTATTTCTGAAACCAGGTGAACTCTGTAAACCAATCTCTCCGAGATATTGCTTTGCTTACATTAAGAAATGTATCCAGTAAGCTCAATGATTATGGTTGCTATATTTTCATCCTTTTCTCAGCATCCAGCCAACATGAATGTTGAAATGAAATTCATATTTTATAAGAGGAATAAGAAAGTGAAGATACTGCCGACAACATGGAATTAGAGGTTACATGACACGGTCAGTTATATGACACCATTAGGATCATTTACGTAGGCAATGAACAGAAGAGGTCCAAGGTCACAAATAGAACATGGGTTAAATGTGTGTCACAATCTGAAGTTTAAAATTGCGTTGTTAAGAGAACCATGAATATAAAATAATGCAAGATTCAATTGAAATCATATTCCCGGTGAACAAGCTAGTCGCCGAAGGCGGCTAGTAAAACTTAATTAAAAAATTAGTAGAACTATAAGAGAGAACTTTTAAGTTATACCGAAAACAGAACTGTTTTCATCAATTAAGATAATGCAGTTGTGGAAGTTTTGCTTTTTTATAAGTCAACATACTCCTCAAGTCCTTTTTAGCTCTGATGAATACTAGAAAAGTCATGGAGGGTTGCCGAATTTGGACCGGTATCGCAAATTCAATTCTATCAAATATTTGTCCGTAAAATAAGCAAATTATGTTTTACCGTTGCAAATGTGGTATATGGCATCATATTTAACCTTTTGATGACAGGTGACTTTTTAGAACAATGAGATGAGGTTGGCGCACTTTATGCGCCATCTCGTTTTTCCAACTCTACGCTTATTTAGTTACACACAAATTTACTTTTTATGGTATAATAAGATTAGAGGTTGAATGGATGGATGTTACAACATTTTTGTTCTAGTTTGAGTCGCTATATTCTTCGTGAACTGGATTAAACCTCCATGTCAGTCTCAGAATCATCTTTTTGGTCGTTGTACTCAATCACATCTCTATCCAGATATAATGCATCAGATTCGTCCTTAGCTGGTATTTTCTTGCTTAATTCTTCCAAAACATCGGAATATTGCTCTGTAAGGCTGATTTTCCACCTTATTACCACGTTTTTATTAACTCGCTTTCTTGTCTGTCTGTTCGGAACAAATTTTGCAATGAATTTTAAACCAGCTTCCCGATGAGCTGGAGACTTGAAACTTTAAACATAGCTCAGAACTAGATGGTAATGCAATATTAATTCTCTTTCTTGTCTGTCTGTTTGTCTGTTAATTTTTTATTTCATATTTTGTGTTTTACCGACCCAGAGCTTCGATAGATGGCGCTGTCCAGGCGTCACTCGTGAATAGCGGAGAAGGGGAATCTCGAGTTTGTAGGATTCCAAGAAATTCCTCAGTGAATAGTGGGGGAACATCGAACAGTGGATTGATGTTCGGAGGGGAGGGTTTGCTATACCAGAGTGACAATAATGTGTTTGCCGTGAAAGTCCAGAGGGGGGGGGGGAGTGAAATGCTGTTCGGGTGCTAGTTGTTTACACGAAGGTTTCTGCGTCAAGTAACTTTTTTTTCAGGAAAATAACAATTTTCTATTTATGATCAGGTGAAGAAAAACTGAAATAAACCTGAAATTTGCCACATGTCTCCATCATAATCTCATCAAGATGGTTAAAATCGATTGCAAAATTTCACACACAGAAGACTAAAAACCAGAAAATAATTATTTAAATAAAATAAAAATTTTAATATACCACATTTTTAAAACGGACTAAAAAGTAAAAAATAATTTCTTCTATCCCCATACAGATTTATAACCCCATACAGATTTAAAGCGAAAAACGTGGGAGCATGCAATATTTAATAGTAAGGAGTGTAGAGAGTAGCTGTCGTTGTGTAAGTTTTCTCAACAGTTCATATAATTTCCATTGCAGTAAAATTGTTAGTGACTGAAATAAACTACTTAGGCATCAATTATTTATTGCATGCGCCCCACGGTTTTCGTTTTAAATCTGTATGGGGCTAGAAGAAATTATTTTTTTACTTTTTAGTCCGTTTTAAAAACGTGGTATATTAAAATTTTTATTTTATTTATTCCACTAATTTTCATTTTTCTTCATAGCCGTGTTGGGTTATGGAAAGCACCTAATGCATTTTCAAGTGCAATCAGACCGAACTGATTGAATCATTGT
>BGPR01000021.1:789862-829654 GCA_013235015.1 Araneus ventricosus | reverse complement strand
GAGGAATGTCACTACGAGGTTAGACGGGTGGCTAGCTCTCCACCTTCGATAGATTTTATTCAGCTTATGGTAAATATCCACTGGCGCACTCTATACACCGTACCTGTTCTCAAAGGGCTAAGAGAAAGCTCTACGTGGTTACAGTTAGAAAACAAATGTTTAGATCTAGTTATCCTCAATTAAATATTTTAACAGAAGACTAAAAGCCCTTCGAGGTTTGAAAGTAAGTTGAAAAATATGGTCTTAAATCCTCAGGTGGGAAATTTGGTACAATTTACCATAATGATTTTATTAAAATAGTTAATATTAGGGGATTTCTTTTTGTTTAAAAGTTGCTTAAGTAGGACCACATACAGTCGTCTTAAATGCAATGTTTAAATCATTTGAACTATTATTGTTAGGCACAGGAAGCGAGTTTGGTAATATCACTTTTTAGTTTCATTCTTATTTAGATTCGTAAAAACTATAATCCTTGTAGTAGAGGCGGGCAGCTTGAGTAACCCTGGTTATGAAGAGCTGCTGGATAATAAGCTAAAAGCGTCCTGGCTTTTTGCAGTGGAATTTCTATGAGATAGAGCGTTTCTTATTATTTCAGGAATGACGAAACGTACAAGTTAAAAGACATTTATTTGGACGACCACATTTAAGAACATATTTACAGATCACCACATTTTCATTTAACAGGATTGATACTTGTCCTACATCTTATAGGTACAGTACCAGCAACAGCTTACATAGCACTGATGTCTCTCAGAGGAGAGAATTCTTAGAGGACCTGCAGACAGCACAAAAATGGTATAGTAGAGACAAGTATATATACCCTGCTAATAATCAGTAGATCTACATATCAGCTGAGGGAATCGAATAGACAACGTCATACGATTCCGATTAAATAGCTGCTAACATATATGTCAAGTGAAGTGACTAGCTCAAAGAAATGACGTAAAATCTTACAGAAATAATGCTTCGAATCTTAGAGTAAAGCTACGAGAGACAATTTAGAAAAGATGCAAGCTTCGTAGCTTAAAATGCATTTCCTAACAATTATCTTGAACTGTAAGAATAGACGCGAGAAGAGGTATAATCACTCGCAAATTGGAAGTTGAACATTGCAATAAAGGGGCATTACAGACATCAAATGTTGGTTTAAAAAGAACTGAAACTATGTTTACGTAGTTTTTGTATCATTTGTGAGGAAGCAAATGATACAAAACTACGAAGGAAAAACTGTAAGGAAACAAATGAAGAACGCAGATAGTGCATACAATGCCATATTTGGATATTCTGTTCAGCAACGGATTCCGAGACTACCCCTTTTGGACGATTTTACACCGGAAAGGGGTGTCAGGCAATGAGTCATATGAGCGCATTTCCGGAGTTCTTTGTTAGATCACGCTCAGTAAAATGTAAACATAATCCTTCTATTCTTCACTTCCCCCGTATTTTGATGAAAATAACTCCGCCCGGTGCATGTGCAAAAGCGCGGATGGCTTCCTAATCCGTTCCTAAACAATATTCATTGTGTCCTGGTGTGAATTGTAGAATCAAAACATATTTTAGTGCTTAAAATAATTGCTTAAAATTTGGGAAGCAGGTGTCCAATCTAGGCAAACAGTTTCCTTAATTGGGTCGATTGGCACAATTTTTTAAAGTATTTTTTTCTATTATAAAGTGTATTAAAAATATTAAATTGTGAAGATAAATGAACTAGAAAAAATCTCTACTTATTTTCTTACTCTATCTCTGTACATTGAAAAACGTCCATGTAGTCCAAATTGGCAAACTTTCCGTATTTATTAAAGAGTTTTCGCAATGATGCCGTCAATTAACAGAAGTCACTGCACCTGCCATCTAATTGTACGTTGACATTTGTTGTGACATCATTAAGAGTTTGCAGAAGGTCATATTTTGATGGAAAAAAGTTTTCTCTATTTTTTCTAAAAGTTTAATCCCTGAAATTCTTTTGAATTATTAGTAGATTTGTGCATAAATTACAATTCATAATATAGTTTCAAATATCATTTTCTTGAAAATATATTCGCATACAATTATATTTTATCTACTTTCATAGTCAGATACAATTTGTGTTTTATCAAAACTCTCTTTTAGGAATGAAAAAATGGATCTTGTTAAGAAGACTTGATATGTATAACAAATTATTTCTTCGAGAATAATTAAACCCAATAAGGAAATTCGTATCTTTGATAATATAACTAACAACAAGAAACAGAAATAAACAAAGCCTCTAACTTGATTATAAACTGCCCATAAATCTACTACAACTGAAAACAAAAAGTGTACATCAGTTAAAAGAACTATTATATTTCGTATAGTTAGAAAGAAAAGTCTCACAACGGTATTTAATACAACCAGCGGGAGTGGTCTTCCATAAACTTTCTCGTATACTCCTAACACATGTAGATAAAAAAATAAGCTGAAAGGTAGCAAAAAGAACAAAAACCTCTAATGCAGTGGAGAAAAAAATAAGCGAAACGTCATACCAAGATTTCCGAAGCGGATTTCCAACATGGAATTAGAAGCCGGCGTGATTGCAAATGGAGCTGGGTGTAGACAAAGAAAACGAAATTTTGCAACTTGAACGCCTTTTTTTCAACCGATTGACACTAAAATTGGACTCAAATCTACCATTAAGGTAAGAAGGTCACATACGAAATTTCATTTATCAAAGTAATTTTTTAAAGAAGTTATTGCGTCCAAAAGTATGCGATTGTACAGACAGTCAATCCTTTGACTGATTTGGCCCAAAGTTTATACTGATCTACATTTCTGATGATAAAACTATGCACCAAATTTTATCCAACTAGCTATTCAAGTGTTTGATTTATCGTGTTTACATTAACACGGACAGACGGACTTCCCATGGACGGATTTCGTCTAAAATTTGATAGAAACCAACAAATTGTGTGTCAAGATCACATACCAAATGCCATCCCTCTTTCTCTAATAGTTTTCGAGTAATCGTGTTCACAGACAGACAGAGATAATTCCAAAATTGTGTTTTTCGGACTCAGGGAGGTCTAAACTGTGGAGATTCGTCAAAATCTCGAGTTCGAATTTTTTTACGATTACAGTACTTTTTCTTTGTATACTTCGTATACGCGAATGCAAAAATCAGTGATATATCTAAAATGTCTAAACCTTATATCGTTTATAAAACACATCTTTATTTGACTTGAGTATATTGTGCCGTATTTTGATTATTTGAAGGCAATTTGAACACTTTCTGTCTTATTTGATGAATCGCCTTCATAAATTTCTAGATAACCATCGCTAAATCTTAGATAACTTAAAAGCTTAGTTTCTAAAGGGGAGTGAGAACCAACACTGACTGTCAGTAAGTACTTAAGGAAGCCTTCGTATTTAATGGATTACTTTCTGTTATCATTTGACAGTTGAAAGTAGATGGTTCTGCGTTATATTCGTGGTTTCTGAAGATTTATTGTTGGCTGGGCTTTTTTTAGAAGCTAGCAGGGGGGATAACAAGAATTTTTTTTCTGATGCCGGAAAAACTGTTTTTAACGGTTAGAAATTAAAATTAATTTGTGAGCTTACACCATTTAAGTAAACAATTGGAGACTTTATTTTTTATATAATTTTTATTACGTTCATTGATATTTTTAACTTTTGCTAATTGTTTTTATATTCGTATATGAACAGTGTGGTATAGAATAAAACTCAGTTTTCAGCAATACAAGTAACTGTGGTGTAACAGATATATATGTGATGAATATCAATGCTTCTGACGATATACGGTTAAAAAATGAATACATAAACGCCAAAACTATATTTCAAGCATATATAGCCAAAGAAAAGACAGATAGAGGGTAAAACCAAAGTGTACGGTACATCTCTCGCCAAGCTGGCGCCAAATCATGAAAAACTCGCCAAACGTCCGCCATGTTACCACATTTACAATGTTACAGTCCACCACTGGCTTACCACATTTAGCGATTTTTCGCCAAAGAAAATTCAAGTTTGGCGCCGTACCGTACACTTTGGTTGAGCCCAGATGGAGATTAGTTTTTTACGAAGACTTGGATCCAAGCAGCCAAGCATGTTTCAACAATTAGAAGACACTTGATTGACACGACTATCTTTGATGATTGTTAAAATAATCTAATAAAGTTTTCACTTCGATATATTTATTAAATCACAAAACATCTCAATTTACTCATTTCCTTGATTTTGATTTTAGAATAGAATAATATTTCAAACAAAGAGTAGTGCAATCTAGGGAATATAGATGGCGCTGCTGTAAGGAATACTCAAGTTCCCACCAAGCAGAGACAAAAAGTGGATCCGAAAATGTTTTTAACGCTCGAAAAACTCTTATTGGAAGAGAAACAGTGGACTGGGCTTGCGGCTGCTGCGACGGTTTCTTGTTCGGAAAAATTGACCGGAGGCTTCTTAGAATTCGAATACTGGGTGATTTAGTAAATGAATATTGGAGGATTTGGCGTAAAATTAATTTTGACGCACATTTTAACTAATGAAGAATTATATTTAAAAGTGGTATATAATCGTAAAATGAGATTGTATATAAACATTTTTATTTTAATCATTAGCCAAAATAAATTTAAAATGTTGAATGGATGTGCAACAGTTCTTGCGACCCACACAAATGAATTTAGTGATTTATCATGCACGAAACAATCGTATGTCTATATATCTGTCTGCAGGACTCCACAAAGTATTTCAGATGAATTTGTGTATTCCTGATGAATTTTCAATATTTCAAAGTTATTAAAATTTAATTATTAGCTAACCTAACAATTTTAATAAAATTTTGATCCCATACGAAAGGGGTCATCTGGTAATGAATTTGAAAAAAATATTTAAAGTATTTTATATTACTTATAATAATGAAATATTTTAAAGAATAACAGAAGGAAAATAATTAAAGTAAAAGCAATGCAATTACGCTTTTAAGTGAGCAAAAAAGTAGAAAATGAATTTTACAAGAGATATGGAAGGCAAAACAAAAGACACTGAAAACAAACTATAGGCGCAAGGCATCCTCTGCTCTAGAAACTCGCTTATCTTCTATACAATCCCCGAAGGTTTTGTAAAAGGCACTATAGTATTGTAAAAAGCGTAAGGCACCGAGAACAATTCTCTAAGGATATTAAGTCGCAGTACATATCATAAGAAAGAAAATTCATGAACATTTATTAAAAATTTAAAATATACTATAAGTGACTCATATTCCAGTTTACTTAGAGTATTTTTATCAACCCCTAAGGTTTTTTATATTTTTTTTATCTCCATACATTTGATAAACAATAATTCTTTTTTACTTTTTAGGACATTAATAAAAGCTTATTTTAATAGGCATTTTAATTTTAAGACGAAAGCATATGTATAGCTTGCTAGTAATTAATTTTCATGAAACTTAATCTCAATTAACTTTACCAGAGGTGGCCCGAGCCCCGGGCAAACCTGGAAACTGCCATAGGCGCTAAAGCGGGAATGAAGAGGAAAAAATATGTTTTAATAGAATAAAGAAATTAAGTCAATGTATCCAAATTTTTTTAAATACATATTTTATTTTCAAGAAGACCATTATATAATCTCTACTAATAATAAAGGAGAATGTGTGTGTGTCAGTGCTCTACAGGGCAGACCGCTGGACCTAGAGCTACAAAATTTGGCACAAACATACTTTGAAAGGTGGGAATGTGCACCTCGGAGCCCTTTGTTGAAATTTTAATTAGAATTTTAATTAATTAAAAATTAAACAAAATTTTGACTTTCTTCCTTGATTATTTTCGAAAATATTACAGCACAAAAATAATTTTTACACCATCTGAGAGTGCGAAAAATTTCCTTTTCAATGATATAAATTAAGTTGCCGCACAATATTTGCTCTAATTTTAATAACATTTTAAAAATACTTTTTGACATAATTTACAAGTTGCTTTTCATTTTTGCTATGTAATTCAAAGCGTTTTCATTGCTTAAATAAATGTTTAATTGCGTGTTTCTCTTTCATTGTTGAAAGCTAAGATAATATCCTAATATATTCTACTTTCACATTTTATTTCATTAAAATTTTTGTGGAATCTGAGATATTAGGCATATGAAGAAATGTATCCAAGCTGAATGATTTTGGATGGTATTATTTAATTCTTTTTTTAGCATGTTTTAATTCAGCAAACATGCCGCTGGCCATAAAATGTGTTGTGCCACTTTAATGTTGAAATCGAATGCATATTTTGAAAGAGGAATAAGAAAGTGAAGATGGCTTTGACAACTTGCAATTAGATGTTACATGACATTGTCAGATATCTGACTCCATTAGCGACTTTATGTAAACAATGAACTGAACAGGTGAAAGGCCACTAAAAGAACATGTGTTAAATATATTCTACGATATGCTTACGTTGTTAAGGGAAACATGAATATAAAATTATTCAAGATTCAATTGAAATTAGATTCCAGGCAAATAAGCTGGCCGCCCAAGGCAGCTAGTCTTAAATATAGCTCGATTTAAAAAATTCTCACCATAATATTATTAAGTTATATTTTCGAGTGAAACATGCATATTTCTAAGTAAAAGTTTGTTTGGCATTTAGATTGCAGGTATTATAGAGATACGTTGGTTGTGGGAGACATATTGTTGCCTTCCCGGGTAGGTAAAATTACTTTTGGCCGCTTTTGAATTTAACCGAACTTACTTTAATGATATATTTTATAAGAAAAAAATATATACAGTGAGCCCGCTAAAGTTCGCTGTCACCCCAATAATTTCTGAACGGCAATAGCTATAGTCATAAAAGTGGGGTCTAGGTGTAGTAAAGTTGCCATGCGCTACTCAAGAAAACCGCTTACAGCGCCACCCGGCGGTAAAATTCGGAGTTAGCTTTCTTATCTCAAAAACGGTACGGTATACGGGAAAAAAGTCAATTACAAAGTTGTTCAGCATCATCGATTTCGTAAGAGAAGACAATCTTCCGTATAGTAATGTTAAAAATAGAAGGCGTTAAATGCATATTTGTTTGGTTCGCAACTCCCAAGAAAAGAGAAAAGGAAGGACGTAATATCCGATTTTCTAGAGGATTTGCCGTTGAGTGACCTCCGGAATGTATAGTTCCAACACGACGGCGCCCCTCCGCACAAAGTATCAAGTGTCCAACAGTACATTCAGGACACATTCCAGCATTGCGTAGTATGGCCTCCACGTTCATCTGACCTGAACCCACTGGACTTTTTTTCGGTGGGGTTACATCAAACAACGAGTGTATGCAATCCCTCCACCAACATTGCAAGAACTTTGAAACCATATTACGGATGCTTGTGCCCGCGTGTCACCTGCCATGTTGTACAATGTGCAGCGGGAAGTGCAGTCCCGTGTCCAGATGTGTATTGTTGTTGAAGGACACCATTTTGAGTATGACAGATAGATGAGCCCATTTCCGGCAAGTGCAGTTTTGTTCAACGCGATCAAACAAATGTACGTTTTGTGCTTTTTATTTGTATCATTTTTTTGCGCAAGGTGTTCTTTTGTAATAAATCGATGATGCTGAACAACTTTGTAATTGACTTTTTCCCCGTATTTTGTACCGTTTTTGAGATAAGAACGCTAACTCCAAATTTTGTCTCCAGGTGGCGCTGTAAAAGGTTTCCTTGCGTAGCGCATAGCAACTTTAATATACCTAGACCCCACTTTTATGACTATAGCTCTTGCCGTTCAGAAATTATTGGGGTGACAACGGACTTTAGCGGGCAGTCTGTATATCGGTCATAACTAATTTTACCTTAAAAAATAAGAATTTAGCAGTTTATTTTCTTTAAAAAGGACTAATTGTTATAATTTAAAGTGAACATTATACATTTCATTACATTGTCAAAATGAAAGATGCTAATATTCTCTCTGAATTGTGAAAATGCTATTCACTCTGCTGTAAAAACTACTTTTCAAAAAGTAAGGCGATAATTATTTTTCATCAGAGATTTTTTTCCATTATTGTAATGGGGTTCTTTCTGAATATATGTGCTTAAGTTAAAAAAAAGAAAACCCCACTTTTATTAGGTTTAAGAAAAAGCAAGTCGTTTCATTTAGGATCCCCATAATCACAGACTAATTTCATTTTACAACTAATTTTAATAATTACCCAGCTCAGTAAAACAGAGAACTAAATGATAGTTTAAGACAAGAAGACATACTGAAGTCGTAAGATTTAAAATTTTCATAAAAGACTTCCTTATATTACAAGCGCTTAATGTTTTCATGAGATATGCAATTATCTTTACAAGGAGTCCTGCAATTTACAGTCCCGAAAAACATCAGAATAGTAGTTTTTGAGCCGCATTAATGAACACATTGCATAATTCGTACATTTTTCTTTAAAACTTTGTTTCATTTCCGTGATAATTTGCATATTGTGAAAGTTTACTTCTAAAGGAGAAATTTCCTAATAAGTACGTTAGTTACATTATGGCTTTTCTAATTACAAAATGGGCAAAAGAAGTTCATTTTAGAAAAAGTAAGAACCTTTATGAATATCGTTTGCTTAAAGAAATGAATTTTTAAAATAAAATGATTGCCAAATATTATCAAGAAATGAAACGTTTTTGTATCACAAATTAAATATTTACGACTTCAATCGTTTGTGCGATAGAAATCCGAGATAATGAATTATTTTTTTTATGATTCATTCTTGTGCAAATAGTTTATCTCATCAAATTAACATTTCTCAGAATTCATTTCAGAGATGGTTGTGATTATGCACTGAAAAATGTATAGCAATGTAAGTGGGTTCTGTTTTCAACAGATATAGTTTTCTGGTATTCATTTTCTTCCTAATCAAATAAGGGATGTAATTCTGTTATTTGCTTAGTCGAAAATGTGAGTTTTTTTGTACGCTAATAAATGGCATTTAATAAAAGCGGAAATGGTAAATACTTTTAAATATTGAATTGGAGTATTTTAAAATAAAAATTAACTTTTGTGCAAAAGTATGAGCAGATGGTTTTATTAAGTTTTCATTCTGGATATCTATGAATTATTCGCATAATAAATGAATAGAAGTGCCTATGCTTGATTTTATTTAAACCTAACCTTTTCTTTCTGTAGAATTCAAATTATTTGAAAATAAATATAGTGTGTATCGAAATGAACCTTTTTATACTGTCGTAAAACTTTATTATCCTTTGGAGGAGCTCTCTATGTTTATTTTTTGTTTTCACAAAATTTTCGTTCCACTTGGGAACGAGTTTTCAAATTGCCACTTTCGCCATTCGAATTTCATTACTTAAAATCTGCCTTTCCAAGCTGTTTTCCATAAGCTTAAGCCTAAAACGCGACGTGACTTTCGAACTGCTTAAACTACCTTCGTATAGTTAGTTTAACTAACTACAACAGGAAATGCTTATACATTGAGGATAAAATTAACTATTTAGGAAACGAAAGCTATTTGTGTTGATTTACTATCCCAAATGATTTATATCTAAGCAATGCAGAGAATAGATTAAGGGAATTTGTCACAAAGGGTGAAAGCATTCTTACAAGGACAATACCAAAATTTGTTAAAATTGCTGTGGGATTTCGATGTCGCAAAACTATGAAGTTAAATATTGTGGTGACTTTCGTAACAGATACAAGGAGACACTATTAGGTATCTCGAAGCAACGGTATTAATGGTTTCTAAAATCAAATTTTTAAAATTAATTATATATTATGCCATTTTTTACGTCATTTTGGGATATTGTCGTTTATTTCCACCAGCATTTCCATCTCTTTTATTGGATACTAGCCGCCTTCGGCTACCAGCGTGATCGCCAGAAATAAAAGTTTAACTGAATGACTTATAAATAATTTTATATTCACGAAACCCTTAAAAAGTAGTAGAAAACTTGAAATTACTATAGACATTTATCCTGTATTCATTTCGTAGCCTTGCACTCTTTCTGTTACTTGTCTCATCAAAGTAAAATACGCAGTTTATTTCAACATTAGAAGCATGCTAGTTGGCTTAAAACACGCTGATGAAAAGAATTAAAACATAGCAACGATAATATTTCAGTTTACTGGATTATTTCATTATATACTATCTTGAGAACTTCCTTTACAGATTTCACAGAGAAATTGATCAAATAAAAGAAGAAAGTAAAATCCAGTAAGATATATTCTTAGCTTTCAACAATGGTAGAGAAACACGCAATTAAAAATTTGTTTAAACTATGTAAACGGTTTGAAATGCGTTGCAACAATGAAAAGTATTGTTGTAAATTATGCCAAAAAATATTTTTAAAAGGTTATTAAAATTATAAAAAAATTGTACGGCAACTTAATTGAAAAGGTAATATTTTGCACATTCAGATGGCGTAAAAATGGTTTTGTTGCTGTAATATTTTCGGAAGTTATTAAGGAAAAATGCCAAAATTTTGTTTAATTTTTAATTAATTAAAATTTCAAAAAAGACATTTCATTCCCACCCTCCAAAGTATGTTTGTGCCAAATTTCGTAGCTTTATGTCTAGCGGTCTGCCCTGTGGAAGACCAACACACACGCACGAACACACACACCTTACTTTTGCAATATGTTCAAGCAATTTTTAAATTATTTCTTTCTTCCTCTCTTATCGTCTCACCATTCTCTAATTCTGTTAGAAGAAAATAATAAGTTTCCTTGAACATATATGACATTTTTTTAAACATAAAGTACCATGTTTGTTAGCGGATTTATCTCCAGACATTGAATGAAGTATCAGGTGATTTCAATTGATTTAAAATAAAAATTCCTCGAATGAGACAAATTTCTTTGAACGCACAGCAATATTTAACATAAAGTATCATGTTTGTCACTCGATTAATCTCCTAATGTTGAATGAAATATCGAGTTTAGGAAGGTAAGAAAATGGCAGATAAATTATCTCACCTGAATCAAAACAAATCTTTATTTAATGGGGTGCTTGGTCACCTCCGACACAAAAGCAAATCTTACACACTATTTTCATAGAAATTACTAAACTGTTGATAACGTTTGATGGAATTGCACGCCAATCTTCTGAAAGTGCACAATTATTCCTCGAAGATACAAGCAAAAACATAAGGCATCCCATACATGCTGCCTACTATTGAAATCTATTGTGTGCTCTCTTTTAATGAAATCATTTTATCTCTTGATACAATAAGCATACACTTAATTCCCATTTATAATGAACAAAAGGGTTAATTATTACGATCAGTGGCGATTCAATTAATGATGGAGAAGCTAATCATCTTCTTTATGTCCTATGAAAACATTGAAATGCTAAATATTTTAAATTAGAATTAATTTTTTATTAGCATAAAGATTTGACACCGCGCCCATTTTACTTTTTGTAATTTTACTGCTTGTAAAATACTTATAAGAAACTTTAAGAATATTTATTGGCTCCATAAATTTCTGCCATGTACTTAGATGTAACTTTTTACATTTCCAATTTCGTTAAAATTCATCTAATTTTTAATGCTTTCTTTTTAATTTTACGTTAATTTTGAAGTTGCTTGAAGATGTTTATGGAGGAATTACTTAATTCTGATCAGCGGTGAGATAAAGAGGATGCCGTTCGAACAAACTAACACCTCTCCAAATGTTCTTGCTTTAGAAGTGTGAGAATCTTTGGCCCACGACGGTAGGTTTAACGTACACCAGGTATTATGCAAGTGACAGATCTTCGGTGGAAGCGGGTTTTCAATCCTAGATCCGCCGAATACGAGACCAGAATTGTGCCTCAGGGCCACTTTTTAATTTTATAATATTATGTGCCAGATGACAGTGTTCATCGGAATCGTGTGCTAGAACTCAGACCATAGTTCAGAAACACATAAATCTCGGTGCGGGAGCAACAGATTTTTGCAACTTCATATTGTCCGGCTTTACTGGTCACATTTATTTTCGCTTTTAAGGCATGAAATGAAGAATGAAGGGTTTTTCTGTATTTTGTAAGTGGCATATCTTCGGTGGAAGTGGGCTTTGAATGCTTGATCCGCCGAATCCTATGCCAAAATTGTGCCGCAGGGCCACTTTTTAATTTTATGATATATTATGTGCCAAATGATAGTGCTCATCAGAATTCTGTGCTAGAGCACAGACCATAGTGGCCATAAAGCTGCTCTTCAGAAACATAAATCTTTGAGCGTGAGCATTACAGATAGAGTTTTGTGATTTCAAGTTGGCGGCTTTTGTGATCACAATTATAATCGTTTTCTTGACACCTAAAGGAGTATTCTTTTACGATTATATCTAAGAAATTATGAAGAAAGTATTTGCGTTTGCGAACAGATTGCTTTCTTATCCCAGTTTTGTTTATTTTCGAAAGCCCTATGACGGTATATTTAACATACACTAGCTATTACGTAAGTGTTGTAGTGGGGGAAGAAGATTTGAATCCTTGATCAGACGATTACGAGGCCAGAATTGTGCTGCAAGGCTACTTTTTAGTTTTAGGATATTATGTGCCGGATGGTAATGTTCAGTACCCGATGGCTAATATTTTTAAATCAATATTATTAGCGTTTTTAAGTTTGTGTTTGGCTTTCCTTTTTCTTTTAAAATATTGCTTATTAGATGGTACTGATTTCCTTTGTCTTTTTTAGGGAAATTTCGGGCTAAGAGAAGCTATATTTGGCTTAATGCAAGCTTCTTACAGAAAACTTTCCAAATATTTTGAATCCATTTCGAATATAGTCCTTAGCCCTTGACAAAGTGGACTAGAATGGATTCCTTGTTTGTTTAATTCGATTCTCTCAGAGTATTTTTCTTAGCTTTTTGCTTTCGTTCAATGATTTTCATTTCCATTGATGTTTTGTTCTTGTATGCAGCTGCAATTGCGCGCTACTTAAACATTATCTAAATTTTATTGTTTAAATTTTGTTGTTTCTGTTTAAAGTGTAAGTTAATTTAAAAAAAATTTGTCTATTCTACCTTTTCTAGTTGATTGTTTTTAAGTTCACCAGAATACAGTGTTCTAAACAGTGGTCTTAAAACTATTCTTCGGAATCACATAAAGGCCGATATGGGAGCGTTACAGACATGTCTGGATCGTAATCCCGACCGACGAAATGATGGCTGTGTAAAATCCCCACAAATCAATATCTTAATCCATGGTATTAATTTAGTAGCATTAAGCTCAGCTGAGAACAATTAAAAGGCTAGTTTAACTACATATTATCGAATAATACATAGTTTTGATCTCTAAATCATAAAAATTACGCAATTAGTGAAATAAAATTTGACAAATATTAATAATATGTGAACATTTTAGAAATTCGTTTCATTAAAAATATACTTACACATTCTGTATAAAATTAAATGTTATATTGAGATGAAACGATGCAAAGAAGGTTTCGAATCCTGGGTCAATTATTAATATAATTTTTATGGTATAGTGATTAAATCTATTAATAATGTTAGTAATTAGTACTCTTTAGTCCAGAATAGTATTTATTTAGGCCAAATTGAACGCTTAGATTCAGATATTGATTTGTCGAGATATTAATCCTGTCAGGAATTTTGTGTATTGGAGTTTTGGCTTCTTGCAATTAGGTCTTTCGGGGTTCTGGATTTTCGGGTATGTTTTTGGACACCATTACGGAAGATTTTTCGATTTCGTATCGACCACTCTTTTTGGACCCAATTATATTCTTTTTGGTACTGTTAAATGAATTGCTTCAAATGAAAACTTTTCGTACTATTTAGAGTTATTTTTTTAACCAGTTAGTTATTCCCTGGGGAAGGAGTTGGGAGTTCTTCTCTCCCTGAAGTTCCCACAGGAAAAGACCCCACACAAACCCTTTTAGGACTAGAAGAAAAAGAGTCGCGACGTAATCTAAGGTCATCAAACTACAAACGACTTTGCGCAACCGCCGGGCAAAAGACCCCACATAGAGTTGGCTACCTCAGAGACCGTCATAGAACTCTTAAAGTTCCGACCCTCGGCCAATGGTCAGAGGAGAAAGAAAGCGAGGCTAGTGGTTGGAAGTTGCGGTCAACCAATCGACAAATCCCTGAGACTTAAATTTTCGGCCACGCCTCATAGGGACTAGACGAAGGAGTTTATAGTTTGGAGTTTTGGAGAGAGTGGGAGTGATCGATGGAGAATTGATTTGGAGACTGATTCGAGACTCGATTCTCGAGATCGGAGAAGATTGAGAAGTCAGATCTCGGCGCGAGATTCTGCACTTGTACGGGCGTTCTTAGACCCCGTGAGATTGAAGCCAACCCTTGGCTAGAGAGCTCCTTTGGAGAGCTGCAACGCATTAGAGCATTCCTTTAGGGGATCGCTAGAATCATACTGAGCGTCGAATACCTCCCTGGAAATTACCGACTTGGTAACTCATATAACCCTTTGGTCGTTACGTTGATTAATTGAGAGTCGAACACCTAAATTTCCTCTTCCGGCCTTCGGACTTACAACTCCTCCTGAGTTAGAACTATTTACTGAATTTTGTCAGTTGCTGAATTGATCGCTTATCAATTTCACGAGAACTCACCACTGATAACTGCGAGTAATTCCAGTTATGAACATTTTATTATGACTCTTACGATACCATCCGGAGTTATGCTAATTATTTGAATGTATTTCTTTATGTGTAAATTCTTGTATAAACGACATTAATCAAGAGACATAATTAAATATTAATGTGCTGTATGACTTTGTCTTGTTGATCATCTGATCGGACCCAGTATCACTGGGCTAAGACCTTACAGAGTGCACATCAAGTCTGTGAATGAGAAGCGACCTGTTTCAGCACTCCGATTCTCGCTTCCACTGGGGATACAACAATAGTGGTAATGCCTGGTTAACGGGCTCATCGCAGATGACTTGACGTATCTCTTTAAAGAGTAGCCTCTGTATGGGCCACGTCGCAATGGGGTAGAGCCGTAGTATTATATGGGTCACAGTAGCCGTATTATTATATGTGGTAACCGGAATTCAAATTTTACCTGACAATGTTTAGGACAACAGGAGTTTTCATATCCATTACGTTATTTAGTGTCAGCAGTAACGAGGAAATTTATCTGCGTTTCCGAGGAGATTCTCTCTTACCCAGATTTTATTTAATTGCAAAAGACTGTAAGGAAAATTTTTAAATAATTAAATACTTTAACTAATAAATAATAAAAATAATAATAGTAGTAAATAATAAAAATAGATAGTAATAAATAATAGATAATATTAAATAAATAGTAACGAATAGTAAATAACTAGTAATAATAGATAGCAATAAATCATAAATAGTAAAGTAATAAATAGTAGGAAAATTAGTAAATAAATAGTAATGAATAGTAAATAACTAGTAATAATAGATAACAATAAATCATAAATAGTAAAGTAATAAATAATAATAAATAGTAGGAAAAATAGTAAATAAATAGTAATGAATAGTAAATAAATAGTAATGAATAGTAAATAAATAGTAATGAATAGTAAATAAATAGTAATAAATAATAACTTATAATAGTAATAAATGATAAATTATAATAGTAATAAATAATAAAGTAATTAAATACTTTAAGTTTAGTTATGTTAAATCAAGCCTCTCTTCGAAGAAACGATAGGGCTATTTGGAGATGGACTTTGTTATTTTCAATCGCGGTTAGATGACGAGGACGACACCTGAACTACCACCTCAGCTTTAAATTTCCAGGCCACACCAGTGTGCAGGTGGTTTAACTCTCAACGAAATGTTCGATGCTCACCAAGTCATCATGCATGGCAGATTTCTCATGTGATCTGGTTTCCTGTCCCAAGGCCGATACCTGACCACCGGATTAACAAACCCTGCTAAATATTTGAAATCAGTCGCTCCTTTGAAAAATTATTGCAAATATTTGGCAACGCAAAGATTTTTTTGTGGGATATTCTTTCTTACGCTTAAAAGTAAGTAGGAACCTAAGTAATTTGATAGGATGCCATCCTTTTGAATAATAGCCTGATGAATAGAGAGCGGTCACTCCGCTCTCCACATTTCCGTATCACACGGTATAATTTTAATTGTAAACCTCACCGGCTTCACCTACCTACCGAAAATGGTGCACGGCGCTTGAAAGCCGGTAGAAAATTTACAAAACAAACATATAAAAACACAGTGTCAAAAGTGGAGAACATACAAGTTGACATTCAGAAAGCCTAAGACAAATACTGACAAAAATTATTACAACTAAAACTAAGTATAAATTTATAAAGATAACAAAATAGATTACAAAATAAAATAAAATTTCAATACGAAAACTAAACCAGCAGGAATGTTCTCCCCTAAACTTTCTCGTATACTTCCCCCAAAAGGTGCCGTTTCTCCTTCCCTCGCGTGGCTAAAAAAATTCGAACGTACTGTTATCCAGAATCCAATGACTATCAGAAGGTTTTTCATTATAGTGATTGAAAATTATCTAGGTAAAGAATTCAAAGAGATGCGTATCGATTAAAACGCATCTATCGCACACTGCTAGGTTTCACTCTTGCCGTCTCAAGGACAAACTGACGTAATCGCTCCTTTCGCGAGCACAGACGACTGCTTCCGTACGCATGAGCGTGGAGATAGCGGATTGGTTTCAATGTTAAATTATACAGACCGACAGACAGTCAACCCTTTGACGGATTTGGCCCAAAATTTTATACGGACCTACATCCATAACGATAAAACTGTGTACCAAATTTTATCCATCTAGCTATTCAAGTTTTTGAGTTGTAGTGTTCACATGACTTCGGACATACAGACAGACAGACAGACTTCCCTTTGACGGATTTTGTCCAAAATTTGATAGAAACCTATAAATTATGTTTAAAGACCACATACCAAATTTCATCCCCGTAGCTCTCATAGTTTTCGAGTTATCGTGTTCACAGACACACAGACATACAGACACACAGACATAATTCCAAAATTGTGTTTTTCGGACTCAGGGAGGTCTAAAACGTGGAAATTCGTCAAAATTTGGAGTTCGAATTTTTTGACGATTACAATACTTTCTCTTCGTATACGAGAAAGTAAAAAAGGAGAGAATGACCAAATAAGAAAATATATATAAATAAATTGTGGGAAAAATTAAAAGTAAATAAGCAAAGAAAAAGATATATTAAACACAGTTGCACACTCTTGAAACTCCAGAGTTAAGAGTTTGTGACGAACAATCCTTGAGGAGTTTTGGAAACCGGGGTACAAAAGAAGAGATTTCAAAGGAGCCTTCCAATCCAAACTCAAGGTTTCTCTTTCATGTTTCCAAATCCCACACTCCAAGAGATGATGTTTAGCATCTCCCTCGTCTGCTCCACTGTTACACTTCTCACTCTTGCCAAAGAATCTATTCTGGTATGTTTTTAAGATTTCATGTACAGTAAAAATCTTTTCATCTCTTTAGGTCTACTTTGTCAAAAAATTCCTTTGTAAATCTTTCCAACGCGGCCATTGAAGGTGTGTCTTTGCGTGAAACAGAAGAAGAAACGAAGGTCGTGCCACGAATTCCTCCAAACACACTCAGCGCGTTGCACAATTTTTGCTATAGAAGATGTTAGAGGAACCCACGCTAAGACTCGAATTTGTATGAGAATGAGAGTATGGCACGGAGTGAATTTTTACTTTCTCTTATACAAAGAGAAAGTATTGTAATCGTCAAAAAATTCGAACTCGAGATTTTGACGAATCTCCACGTTTTAGACCACCCTGAGTCCGAAAAACACAATTTTTGAATTATGTCTGTCTGTCTGTGAACACGATAACTCGAAAACTATTAGAGCTACGGAGATGAAATTTGGTATGTAGTCTTTAAACATAATTGGTAGGTTTCTGTCAAATTTTGGATAAAATCCGTCAAAGGGAAGTCTGTCTATCTGTATGTCCGCTGTCATGTGAACACTATAAGTCAAAAACTTGAATAGCTAAATGATAAAATTTGGCACACAGTTTTATCGTCATGAATGTAGGTCTGTATAAAATTTTGGGCCAAATCAGTCGAAGGGTTGATTGTCTGTCGGTCTGTATAATGGCATACCTGCATCTCATAAGCCCTTTGGCTTAGATAAATAAAACTTGATATCACGGATGCTATTATTAATTATAGATATGTGCCCAACTTTCATCTCAATCGGTTAAAAAACGGGTGTTAAAATTGCATATTTAGTTCAAAATGCACATTATGACCGTGTGTTTGCGAGCGTTTCGCGTATTTTACTCAAGTAAGTATGGTTGGCGTTTGACCTTGGCGGTCTACTAAGGAAATTGTATCGAGCCGCAAATCGAAACTTCATTCTGCCATTCTCCAGATGGATGTCTGTGATTAACCAAAGGTATGGGTGAAATCTTGTGTGATATCTATAGTAAGATTTCGTACTCAGAAACGTTAAATAAAGTTGTGGTATCTCAGCTCGCGTCACAATTGCGAACATACGCATTTTTTTTTGCAAATTATTGAGTTTTGGGGATCCATATATTTTATGTTTCATTGTAAATCATCATTAATAACTTTTTTCTCAAAATAACCAGGCCTTGGGTAAATACCCCAAAAATATTTACCTACCAACTGCGTGTTTACCCACCCCACATTACTGGTCGTATGCAAGAAAGTTTCGGGGAGACTACTCCTGCCGGTTTTGATGGTACAGTGATTTTCACGCTAATGACTAAGTGAGATTGCAGTAAGTGTAAGTGTGAGTTCGTAGCATGTCATATGCTCATATGTTCATGACGAAAAATCACTTCACCGTCGCAAAACTTCACTTCTAGACATACCCTCCGCACGATACACATTTGACTGTAAATGTCGGTTCCACTGACATCTTCTGCCGACAAAAAATAGATTACAGTGCTCTGAGTTTGCTTTGAGGAATCTGTGGCACGACATAACTTGTTTGTAGCCTATGTTTCACTCAAAAATCACCACTGCTAACCGCTTAATACTTGATTTCTCCGCAATACACAGCTATTTGCCAAAGTGTGATTGCTCTGTTCGAAGAATGTCAGCTGTGCTCATGTGTTGATGCTGAAAATCACTTCACCGTCGGAAAACTTCACTTCTCGACATATACTTTGCCCCATACACATTCAACTGTAAATGGCGGTTCCACTGGCATCTTCTGCCGGAAAAAATAGATTACTATGCTCTGAGTTTGCTTTGAGGAATCTGTGGCACGATTTAACTTGTTTGTCGCCTATGTTTCACTCAAAAATCACCACTGCTAACCGCTAAATACTTGATTTCTCAGCAATACACCACGAAAGAAATTCACCACGTGGAATAACGTCGCTAGAATCACAGTCCCACTTTCATGTGGGAGACCATTATACATCTTCGTATCCCAGGTAACACAATTTGCTGCACGATATTGTATAACATTGTTCGATATCATATAATATTATATGATATTATACAATATTATACATTATTGCGAATATCGTTCAATATCTTACAATGTTGCACAATATCTTTGTGCTACTGGGGATCCTCCAGAGTTTCCTTGTAACTTTTTGAGACTGTTTATGATAAGTTGCTAGAACAAGAATTGTGCATTTTGTCAATTATGCTGGAACTTTTGTAATGTTATGCAATATTTTTGAATATTAAAAGAATTTTCTCCGGATACATAGAACTATAAAAGGAAGTTTAAATTATTCTTGTATGAGTCCCTCGGCTAGGTCGAGTACCAGAATGAGAAGTTTCCATATAAGTAAAGCAGATTCTTGGTTAAACTAGCGGCAATAATGGTGTTGTGCCTGGTTAAAGGCCACATCACGATGACGGGAAATATCTCTTAGTGAAGGCTCCTTGCATAAGATGCTCTTAATGATATCTATTTAATAAGATTTTGAGCTCACGTGTTGCTATCAATTGTTATCCGGCCTGCCAGTTTTATAGGCTCCACGTTAAAGGGCAGGATTTCCATGTGATATTCTTCTATAGTTTCTATATAAAAAAATATCATCGATCAGTTTTGCAGCAAATAATAAAATATTTAATTTGTAAGAGTTTCGTCAATAAAATTTTTAGAATAAAATTCTTTAAATTGTTTTTGAAAAATGTTATTTTTATTCGTTTATTTAAAAGCGACGATATTAACAAGAATTTTTTTTTGTAGTACTTAAAATTCTAATATAAATTCCTCGTGTGTTTAAAATGAAAAAAAGTATATTATTAGATCTTTAACTTTATTATACCTCACTTAACTTAAAAATAAAAGCGAAAAAATGACTTATCCTTCTCACATAATAGGATAGATACCTACATCGTTACATTTTAGCGGCCCCAAAGCACAAACGCCTTAATAAATAATCAATATATCTCATAAATCTCCCATTACAAAACCGTCCCCAACCCAGATAATTTTAAGCCAACATAAATCTTGTTTCTCCGTCGTTATGTCTTGAACATTATCACGTCTTGTTCAAACGCATTTCCCGTTCAAGCTGACAAAATGAGATAACAGAGAAATTTATCCCAGTGAAAGAGAAGTTGGCCCACACGGCGATAGATGGCGCTGTGCTGAACGAGCTGCTTTTAGAAGCCACTTGCTGGTAAAATAATGTCACTTCAGTTGACTAAACACAGGCGAACAACTTTCTCCGCCGATGTTGAGAGAACTGTTTTCAACTGTTTTGTTTCAAGTGCGCGCAAAGTTCGCCGTGCGCTTCCGATGTTTGTTTTAAGGTGAGTGATATATGGTTATGAAAGTTCTTTTATTGTGTCGCGTTAATCCGGTTGAGATAAGTTTTGTTTCGGAGGAGTTTTTAGATTTAGAGAGGAATTTCTTAGTACTTTTCTTAAACGCGAAGTAAAAAGAATAATTTTTATACGCTGTCAAGCTTGTAAAATACAGAAAGAAATTTTTTACCATCATCTGCATCGGGTTCAGCAGTAATTATCGCTATATGTCATATTAGTTATGCAATTATAATAATTGAAATGTTTGCGTTAAAATGCAATTATTTTTGTTTTAAGAAATGTACAAAAATATTATAAACGAAGAGTGATGTTTATAAGAGTTTAAACTTATAACTCATTAAGAGAAGTTAAAATTATTAAAATGGATAGACTTCTTTTATATTAAATTTATGATACAGAAATAAAAAAATTAAATCAGTTTTGAGTTGTGTGAATAAATTTGTTTAACAAACCTTTTTTCTTCGTAAAGTATTACAAAAATTTAACCATTTTATTAATTTAAAGCATTCTTTACAAGGAAAGGAAGATATTTCGCCTGTAGAAAGATTATCAAGATTTTTATATTGTAAAACTTTAACCAGATTTCACTATAATTTGCACTTTTTCAATTTTTGAACTTGACATATTTTTTTCTAAAAAAAGTAGTTTAAAATTGAATTAAATTTCAATATTACTGTCTACATTCAGGAACATTTTGATAAATGGGTACATTTCTAGTTTTGCAATAAATCAAAAATATTTGCTAATTCCTGATTACAGTTCAAAATCGTAAGTTCCATGGTGATACGGAATGTTCTTAAAAAACTATTTACATTAAATTAAATTTTAACATTATCGTAAGAACATTGTAGCACCTTTTCTGTTTCCGTCTGTTGAATATAAAACTATTTTTTCAAAAAATCTAGAGAAACATAAAATACTTCAAATTCGTGGACCTCGGCAGGAAATTTGCACTTCTTCAAAAACACTTCAATGTTTGGACTTAAATTTATAGGGATATTCCAAAACGATATATAACATGACATTTCTACACTCATGAGAATTTGTGGAGCACTTCACCTCACTTATATAATTAATATTGTTGTTTCTGCAATTAGTTTCGAATTTGACCTCTTTGTTGGTAAAACGAGCAGAAAGTTTGCTTTCGTGCTAAAAAATAAAGCATGCAAACATGGCCCGACTTATTCAAATGGTACATGTGCAATGATTTATATCTTTTGTGATCAATGTTCAATATTAATTCGTTACTTATTAAAAGGTGGTATTAGTTAATATTGTCCAAAAACGCTCAGTAATTTTTTAAATTTATTAACTCGTAATTTTTTCGTGTAGTGAGTGTATTTGTTAGTAATATTCATTCGCATTTCTTGCTTTTAAAAATAATTTAACCATTAGAATAAGATTAACATTGATTTGGAACTGTCAGCCTGCGACGATTAAACTATCATGTAGATTTCTGTGATTATTACACAGATTAGAAATTTCCGTGTAAAAATAAGTAAAACAACAAATAAAATGTCTTAATTTATAAAAATAAATGCAAAATTCTTTGGTGATCATTCAAATGACATGACTATCTCAATAATCTGAACTTAAAACTCATAAGAATTATCCAAGTATTACAATGAAATAAATTAATATGATATCATAATGTTTTGAACTTTCGGCGCAGGGTTTTCACTGGAATGTTGGTCAAAAATGATAATCTAATATTTTAATTTTTTGACGACTTGCGTTAAAAAAATAATGAAATATTTTATTGATTTATTGCTCATTCAGGACTTTCCATATCGTTTTGTTAATCTACTGCGTTATTGATAACAATCATCGATGTTGAAGTCAATTCGGGATAAGTTAGGTCAAAGAGGTCTATCATTTCCCACATGGTAAAGTAAATTTTAATTTTAAGTTGTAAAGCCAAATCTTGACAAGAACGTGTTTGTAAAGGATTTTATACATTTATTTTAAACAATCAATACGTTAATCGTATGCTGTCTTTAACAAAACGAGCTGATAAGAATACTATGTGTGTTTTTTATCAATATTTTTCTTCTCTTTATGACAGGTGAATATATTTGTGAAAAACAATTCAAATCATGATTTTATAAATTTTGATTTATATTTTATCGAAATAATATATATTTCTACTTCTCATACTATTTAAGATAATGACGGAGCGGAGCTAGAAAAAATAGATTGAATTTCACTGAAGGCTTAAACTGAACTGTCGTTATACAACTTGATTTTAAAATGGACTACATGCTTTTATTTTTGACATAGTGCCTTAGGTAGTCTTGATTTATTCGAATTTATGAAGAAAATTTTTACGGAAATGTCATTCAATTGCAAATTCCCACAGAACTTTGTTACGAACAGAAGAAATAGGTAGAAATAGAATACTCGAACAATTTCCAACAGAAAAGAAAAGTTTCCTTTAAATTTCAGCTTGAGAATTTTTCTCAGCATGCAAATTTGAAATTTCCATAGATAAGGGATTCTAAAAAATGAGAAAATATACGACAATACTTTGACTTTATAGATGATATTTTTTCTCATTCGTTTGAAATCTTTAGTATTCTCATTTAAGTTATAACCTGAAGCCTATCAATAAAGAAATAAATATAAATTCTCACACGAGACCTAAAATTTGGTTTAATGTAATAATTCATCAGTATGTAATCCGAATAGTGATTTTAATATTCTTTTCTTTTTCCCCGCTAATAAAGGAAACACAGACAGACAGATATAATTCCAAAATAGTGTTTTTCGGACTCAGGGAGGTCTAAAACATGGAGATTCGTCAAAATCTCGAGTTCGAATTTTTTGACGATTACAATACTTTCTGTTTGCATACTTCGTATACGAGAAAGTAAAAACATTAAGCACAAATGAATTAAAATTAGTATGCTAATATGACAGGCAAATTTTAAATAGAAACAGCGTTATAGCAGACATTTAAGAAGATTATTTATTTGAAATTAATTTTTTCTTAGTTTCATAAAGTAACCACTGCTTAATTCTCATCATTCGCAAGTGATCTCGACAATTGCTTGGGTATACTTTGCGTTCCTCTCTGAAAATAGTTGGCAATAGTTTCTCGCCGTGTTAGTTATCTTCATAGACTTTGAAAGATTAGGATTTAACCCTTTGTGGACAAATGTCAGTCGGGTGTACCAACTGATCGTAGCGTTAAGCGTGCTGCGTCTCAAAGGGTTAATGAAGTTTCGACTTCCATAATACTGATCCCTCAGATCGCCGCGCCCAAAGTCAAGATTTTTCTTTTTTTATTATTTATTTTTTTATATACAGTGAATCATCCTTTATACGTTTCTCATTTACACATCGTTTTATCACAGTTCCGATTCATTTGCAGCCAATGTAATGTTAAAATACTTCGTAGGAAGCACAGCTTCAGTTATACGTAAAGTGACCATTCATTTTTCCCCTCAAAACGGGGCATTTTTTAAATTTTTGGGTGATATTATTTTAATTAAAAAACACATATTTCTTCAGTTTTTATTTGTTAATGAAAAGAACAGGAATAAACTCGTGAAAATAAATAATTCACGTGATCTTGCATTCAGAAGAATACATTTTTTTATGCAGTGTATTTGGTGTTGATTTCAAATAAGAATGAAATTCTTACAAAAATTTCTTAAAATTTATTTTGGTAATTAAAGTTAGTTTATAAATTGCGACTATGTTTCCTAGCTCAACCGCAACTTCTTCATAAGAAAAAATATCCTTTATGCGATGCATTAGTGCCGGCTAGGCTTAGAATATTTTCAATATTTATGCGAAAGTTCGTATGGTTTAAATTATTGGCGTGAAAGTGTTTGAACAGTTCCACCCAACGACTTTCGGTTTCAATATTCCCAGTGTTTCATTCCGTCACTTCATGCGGAGTAATGAAGTTAAGACTAAGTGCGAGATAGGAGGCTTCTGACCAACTTACATATGTGTGATACGTATAGCTCATGCGCCGTCATCGCCGGGCTCCTAGACATTACCGTCGGAATTTTTGATTTTTGTCACCTTCTTGTTTGAAATTGTTATCGTGGGTTGCTGCTCTCTTTCTGTAAACGGGTCATTTGGGCATCCCGAAGCTGTGCTTGGGACAACGGGACAGACTACCAAAAAACGGGACGTATGGCCACATTAGTTATACGTCGTTTCCTCCATTCCTAAAATTTGCAAATTTTTTGCCTCACTCATTATTTCTTCGTTCCTTTTTAAGGGGAATCTTTACCTAGAAAAGAGAGGGCTTAACATCCTTTTCGTCCTCACCATTTTGAAATAAAGATCTACCTGTATGCACATAAATCCTATAAAATGAGAAATATAAAATTAGTCCTTAAGATATAGATGCAGTAATGGTATGATTTTTCTACTTTTATGATAAATATTTAATTTTGATATTTACCTCTTCTTGGTCGGTGTCGCATGTCATGCGACGAAGAGAAAAATTGCTTCCGCTAACAATTTTTTGCCTTACAGGTCCTTTCGCTTTCCTCTCCTCTTTTTCCTCCCTCCCTACTTTTGTAAGGCGCAAGCCACCTCTTTATTTAATTCTATTCACAACCCACTAAATGATTCCATTCTTATAATTGCTACTAAGATTCATAGGGATAGTCTATACCATTTCTGTTAGTCCTGGAGGTTGAGAGCCATAGTGCTCAAGTACTCCATATACACTGAAGAGCCAGAAAAATTGGTACACATGTCTAATATCGTGTAGGGCCCCCACGAGCACGCAGAAGTGCTGCAACACGACGTAGCATGGTCTCGACTAATGTCTGAAGGCATTCTGGAGGTTTTTCACACCATGAATCCTGCAGGGCAATCAACAAATCCATAGGAGTGCGACATGGTGGAGATCGATCCTCAACCGCATGTAGCAAGGCATCCAGGATATCTTCGATAATGTTTATCTCTGGGGATTTAGGTGGCCAATGAAAGGGTCTGAAGTCAGAAAAGTGTTCCTGGAGCCACTTGGTAGCAACTCTCGACGCTTGGGGTGTCGCATTGTCCTGCTGGAATTGTCCCAATCTGTCGGAATGCACAATGGACATGAATGAGTGTAGGTGATCGGACAGGATGTTTAAGTACCTGTCACCTGTCAGAGTCGTCTCTAGACGTATCAGGAGGCCCATATCACGGCAACTGCACACGTCCCATACCGTCACAGAGGCTCCACCAGATTGAACAGTCCCCTGTTGACAAACAGGGTCTAGGGATTAATAATGTTATCTCCATACTCGTACGCGTGCATCCGTACGATACAATTGGAAACAAGACTCGTCAGACGAGGTACGTGTTTCCAGTCGTCAACAGTCCTATGGTAGTGTTGTCGGACCCAGGAGAGGAGTAAAGCTTTGTGCAGTGCAGTCAACAACGGTACACGAGTGGACCTTCGGCTCTGAGAACCCATATTAATGACGGTCAATTGAACAGTTCGCGCGCTGACACTTGTAGATGTCCCATCATTGAAATCCGCGGCAGTTTGAGGAAGTATTGTACGTCTGCCTCGTTTAAGGATTGGCGTCTGACGTTAATGGTCTAGTTTTTTCAAGGTCTTTTCTCCGGCCGCACCGATGGCGGAAATTTGATGTTTTATCGGATACCCGATATTCACGGTACACTCGTGAAATGGTCGTACGCGAAAATCCAAATTTCATCGCTACTTCGGAGATGCTATGTCCCATCTCTCATGCACCGACTATAACGCCACGTTCAAAGTCACTTAAATCTCGAAAACATGCCATTTCAGCAGCAGGAAACGATCTCATACATTTATCAGACATCTGTTGTCTTATATAGGCGTTGCCGACCGCATCGGGTTACGCTGATGGGTTGCATATCTCCGTTATTTGCATTCGCACGCCTGTACCATTTTTTCTGGCTCTTCAGTGTAAGTATTCGCCTCTCGTCGTCGTCGCATCGTTGAAAGTGAATTCCTCGCTACTTACAAGTTTCCTTATATTCCTCCATAATTTTTTTTGCATTTCTGAATATTGCTAGAAATGGCGCAAATAGTCGTACTTCCTTCATGTTTCTGCAGTGTGATTTCTCGCCTTGAATGGAAAACATAATCATTTTGTCGGAGATTCGAAAGAAAACAATACGACCCAGAAGGGGTTAATTATTGTTTCCAATACTATGTAGTAATAAACTAATACTGTCTTTAAAATCTTACTGAATGAAAGGAAAACATTATAAACTAGCCACTCTTTAATTTTTCAACCACGAAACGGCTTTCTTTATCGTTAAAGCATAGACATTTGATCGCTCGAAACCGCCCGAACTGTCATTACAGAATTAAGCTATTCACAACTGATCTTCAGGTAAACATTATACTTGACTGTATTACAGTAGACTTTCTTCACAAGAGCCCTGAATTTCATCAAAAAATATCCTGTCTGTCCTTTTACTGGACAGTATCCAAGAAATAGTTTAGGCAATTAAAAACGGTTAATGTTCTGTCAAATCTACAGTGGCCTAGCATGGTAAGAAATGGCGTGGCTGGGCAACATGAAATTGGAGGAAGAAGCATATGGGTTGTATCGCCTGACTTTATTCTTAATCAAGTTTATTCAGAAACTTAAAGACTGATGCTAGTTTTAGTAGCGAAATGCTGGCTGTCTGGAGATTTGTCCGGCTAGCTGCTGCAGGAGGTTTTCCTGTATTCCCTCCAAGAGAAACACTAATTTCGGCCACTTTCCCAGGAAAATCTTCCAGTCGACTACCCTTGTATTGAGAATCGAAGACAGACTTCTACCTCACATGGTACCTAGGAGCAACAAAACAACTTTAATCAACAAATGATACCACATTTTCCCTTATTATGAAACATTGACGAGTGGACTCTGCCGATACAACAAATCATACTGCAACCACAAACCGTGTTTTGCCAATTTTTTTCATCATGCGATGAAATAAATCAAACGTTATTCGCATGAAGGTCATCTATTCTTGAAAATGTCAAAAATTCAAATCTCATTCCAGGATTTTCTTGCAATGACAAGTTTGAAATTAAATAATTTCTCTTATTTTCAAGTTGCATGTTACCGTGTCTTTAATTGTATAGAATTTCTACAAGATTTGGCACTTTCTGCATTGCGATTTTACTTAGAAACGTACAAGTTTTGGACCATGATTGTACAATTTTACTTTAATTTGCTTATAAAGAATGTTCGCTTATAACAAGTCTACAAGTATTTTCATTTACAGGCAAAGTAGCATACTGTAGCATTTTTAGCTCACTGAAGGAATCTGCTTTCAGAAACATACTAACAAAATTATTTTAATGTTTATTAAAATGTTTTAGCATTGAGGCACTTGTAGACAAACTTATAACACTTTCAAGCTGAACTGAAATTGGCAATGTTTTACTGAAGTAGTTAAGTAAAAGTATTGCTTAACGAGTAGTATTGAAACTCTAAGTTATAATCAACACTTTCAATACTGAAGGGCCTTCATTATTGAAATGTTTTCGCATTTACCTTCAGCATAATTATTCATCTATTAACACTTTCAATGCTGAAGTGCCTTAATTATTAAAATGTTTTTTGCATTCACCTTCAGCATAATTATTCATCTATTAACACTTTCAATGCTGAAGTGCCTTAATTATTAAAATGTTTTTTGCATTCACCTTCAGCATAATTATTCATCTATTAACACTTTCAGTGCTTAAGTGCCAGAAGCGCCTGTTCAGGTAAAGCACGGTCATTACCCGAAACATCCAAAACTCCTCGCAAAATTTTACTTCTAATTTGTTGAGTGTGATTGATTGAATACTCAAAACGAGTGCTTTGTTCGTTAGAGAGGCTCACCTTGAAGGAAGGAAGGGTCTAACCCATTTCCTTGTACAAATTCCTATATTAGCCATCGGCTAAGCATAGTCCTCTTTTGTATATCAACTCCATAAGAATACGAGCTGTAATTGCGGTTTTTCATGGAGTAAGAGAAATTTCTTATCTTTGAAAGAGGAACTCGGGCGTTTCAGTATTCTAACGTCCCACGGCATCGAGGCTCATAGGAATAAGTGGTTTAATACACAACAAAGCGCGGAAATCGCACGCGCACGAATCGGCTCGCAGGTGCTCATACTGGCTAGAATACAAAATTAGTTGCAGGTTTATTTCGTAGTTAGTCAATACTCTTGAACAAGCAATTTAATAACCCAAATCAAAGAAAATTTACAGGAGTTGCAGCCCGTTTAAAGAAAACTCCTCCATAAATGCTTTCACTTCCGAAACTTTCATCTCTGCAATATTTTTATTTAAAAGTGCTTTCGAAATAAGCTGTACAATACTTCACAAAAAATGCAATCTTTGTGTCGTTCCCAAAAAAGATTCAGTCGATCTTTTTGCATATGTTGCCAAAATGGAATCATAATATTTTTCAGCAATACCATCTGCAGCTGAACGACCATCCTTACAATGTTCAAGAAGAGGATATTTCCATCACATAAAAGTTGTGTCTTTCCCAAGATAAAAATTAACAGAAATATTAATGGACTGTAACGCACCAATGTCTGAATCCTAGTATTCTGCGGTTGAGTCGCGAATGCTACAATATTCTTCATCAGAAATACTTTCACATCCATCTATAATCATTTTATGAAATCTCAGCTAGAAAGAATTTTAGGATCGTTGCACGCATCCGATTTTTGTCTGACAAGTCATTAGCGGCAAAATGTCGGAGAAGCGATTAACGGCCTTAATATTTATAGCAGTTGGGTAGTTCACACATAGCGCCGATTTCCCTCCGACCTCTGTGAAAACTGCAGTGCAAAAACAAGGAACGTGTCTGACACCGCAGCATCGTAGGAAGTATTTTCGCACTACCCAACTGCTATAAATGTGCTTCACACCGCTAATCGCTTTTCAGGCATTTTTTTCGATAATGATTTGCCAGAACTGAATCGAATGTATGTACCTGGTCTAAATCGTGCCATTTTATCTTTATAAGAACAAGATAACCCGCACAAAACTACAAAATAAGACATTTCAAAGCGAATTCTACAGAACGCGAAACAGAAACATAGAAAGGTGCGCGGAGTGCTTAACTAATCAAATTGACTGATAGATAAGACATCATTTGTAAATTATACTTGAAAAGAAGAGATTGTTGTATGAGATGAGATTACAGAACGTCCATTCCATTTATGACAGAGAGAATGTAGGAAGGGAAGGGGGAAAGTAGGCTTAGGACATCTGGTGCGCGTCTTTCCGGGTTAAGATTCTTCGAATTTTTGTTACGGTCTGTGGAATATTTCGCTAGATCTAAACTGGTGTACACACCAGTTTAACTAATTAAATGCATAAATTGTTTCATTTTATAGGAATTCCAATTGTTACTTAGTAACTTAATTGGATGCAATGACACATTCCTTGTTAAAATAAATTAAGTTCTAGAACATTCTTTTTTAAAAAATTAGTATAAATATGGAAACTCTCACTCGCTAATCTCAAAGTATATGAAAATTGATTTTGCATTTAGTTAAGTATATTTTGAACCAGTGAATATCGGATGTCTTCATAGTATGAAAATATGTTCAATGAATTCAATGTTTCAATATGAATTCAATGTTTCAATATGAATTCAATGTGAATTCGATGTTTCAATGTGAATTCGATGTTTCAATGTGAATTCAATGTTTCAATATATGAATTCAATGTTTCAATATATGAATTCAATGCTTCAATATATGAGTTCAATGTTTCAATATGAATTCAGTGTTTCAATATGAATTCAGTGTTTCAATATGAATTCAATGTTTCAATTTGAATTCGATGTTTCAATATATGAATTCAATGCTTCAATTGAATTCAATGCTTCAATATATGAGTTCAATGTTTCAATATGAATTAAGTGATTCAATATGAATTCAGTGTTTCACTATGAATTCAATGTTCCATAACGTACGGAAGTAAAAAAATAAATAAAGTTCAGTAAAAGGAACTTTTCTTCTGAAATTAAATACTTGGTGGCCGAGAATTGCTACTTCTACTATTTGAAAAATTTTGTAGAAGTGAGATGTATGCTATAATTAGTTACAAAAATTAAATTGCGAGATGTATTGGTTGTTCGTTGCACTCAAGCGATACTTGATTCACGCCAAGTATTGGCAAGCGTCTGAATAACAGTTGTGCTATCTTTTATTTTCTAGATAGTATAATAATTCTGCAATATAAAATTTTGGTTTAGTTTACTTCAATTTAGTTATATTAACATCCCTTATAATATTGAAGCACTTTGAGGGCTATTTTGGGACAGATCTCGTAATTTTGAGCCCCGATTAGCCGACCATGTCGACAGTTGAGTTGGCACTCTCTCTTCAAGTTTCTGCACCACACCAGCGGGAGGACGTTGGATCTAACACGTCACATTTCACTTACAACAGGCCCACATACTCAACAGATCTCTAGAGGAATCGAATTTCGAATCCACTTGCTCCAAAGCCACGACCTTATCACTAGGCCACTATGTCCATAAAGTTTTGGAAATTATATTAGTAATAAGTAACAAAAATAGAAAAAAATTGCTTATAATTCCCGTTTTAAGTAGAAAAGCTTTCAGCATCATAGAAAGGCCTAGATGGCTTGCCCTAATGGAAAAGCCTTTCTGTTAAATCAAAGCAAAACACAAATTGGGGTGCAAATCAAGGGAGGGGTTGTCATGCTCGTGGGAAAGCGCCGCGTCTTGCGAATGACTGTATTATCTATTTTATTTTGTCCTTCTCATCGTGCATTTAGAAAATTATGTTGCTGTTCAACATACCCATTATTTAAACGCTTTTATTTAACTTGACTTGTTTCATGTCTGCGAAGAGGGAATTTTGCAATCAGGCTTTATCTCACTTTCTGATTACTGCTGTTCTGAAATTTTGTACAGTTTTGTGTCCTCAATGACAATACGATATTTTAGTATTTTCAGATCTTAATTATCAGTTAACTGATTATTAATTATTTTTAAACGCTTTTATTTAACATGACTTGTTTCATGTTTGCGAAGATGGAATTTTGTAATCAGGTTTTATCTCACTTTCTGATTAGTGCTGTTCTGAAATTTTGTACAGTTTTGTGTCCTCAATGACAATACGATATTTTAGTATTTTCAGATCTTAATTGCGACATTATAAATTTATATTTAATATAAGGGGCGCTATCGTTTAGTTAAATCTGAAAAGAATCTGAGTACATGGTTCCATAATATTTATAATAATGAATTACTAAATATAGTATAAGGGCTCAAATTATAAATAAATATTGAAAGGTTAAAGGTTTCATAAAAATAAAAAAATATTAGTTTTCAATTATTTAATTTAAAAAAAATTAATAATTTATTATCCAAAATAAGGCGGTCAAAGCAAAATCGTAGAAGCGCGAGGCGTTCAAAACAAAACTATAAAGAAACTAGCTTATATACCCGGAGTTGCTCGGTGTAGAAATATTTCAAGTCTAAGCACTTATAACACTTTAAACTTAATTAAACAGTTTTCAACAGTAAAGTTCTTCGCTTATTTTCTTTCGCCCTCTCCTGTGTCTCTGACACCTCGGCCAGCAGCTCAACTAACTCTTCTTTTTGTCCCCGCACTTTAAACCACTTCATATGAGTGGCAACCCTCGGAATTCCATCTTCCCATCCCCATCATTGCTACAGAGATAACAGAAATACTTCATATCATGCTTTTTATGGCTCCCCATTCTCTTCTTTTTTTGGTTTGTGTGTCTGACCGGAAGCACCAATCCTTCTTTTTCTCCTTAGGCGCTCTCCCTTCGGTAGGAACGGGACTCGGTTAACCTTTAATGACTTTACATACTGACAGTGGCGTACCGAGGGTAAGTGGCGCTCGGGTCATACTATGATTTTTTTTCTCCTCTCCCCTCCCATTCATCATAAGAGGCTCAACTTGCGTAAACGGCGCTCTTGACATGGTATTTTTCGACTCCTTATTGTATTTGACTTTAAAAAGTGAAACAAACATAATAACGTGTACGCCCAAGTAACCGAGGTTTAATTGAATGAAGGTCGTTAAAAAGTGAAAGAAACATATTAACGTTTAAGCCCAAGCAACCGAGGTTTAATTGAATGAAGGTCGTTAAAAAGTGAAACATATTAACGTTTACGCCCAAGCAACCGAGGTTTATTTGAATGAAGGTCGTTAAAAAGTGAAACAAACATATTAACGTTTACGCCCAAGCAACCGAGGTTTAATTGAATGAAGGTCGTCACGTCAGCAATCGGGAACTGAGATTGGAATCGACCTAGTCATGACTGGTCATGACCCTCTCGCAGGACTGATGTCCCATCATCGGAGTGCAGGTAACTCAACCCCACTCCATTATTGTACCTACCAGGGAAGAGAGAACCTGTTTACTTATCCGGAGGCTTCTCATTCATGTATTTGAGGTCAATGTCCATCACAAGAAGAAATCTCAAATATCCTTTTAAAATTAAGAAGATCTTAAAAATATGATTAAATCTCTAGCTTAGGGTATTTATTATTGTTCCACGGTTTTGCTTTAACTTCTTCATTATTTTTCGTAAAATATTTTATAATTCTTTCTGCTTTTCAGTGCATCATCAAGAACATGTTTTCGAAGAAATCTTTTTAAACTTGTATCTGTCATTTTTGTTATTTTTCATTTCTTTTTTCCCTGTCCATTCGATTAGATGAAATCATAATGAAAACACAAGAAAGATAAGAGAACACAGTTTATTGAGCTAATTATTATTATCACTGTTTATATTACTGTTTGTGATCCCACCAAAGAAATTCTATTCCAGCACAAAAATTTCGTAAGATGGAAAACAAAATACTTGAATTCGAAATGCTTTGAAAAATGTTTGTTTCCTGTGTCCTTGAAATTCGGAATAAGAAAATGAGTTGTTTGCAAGTTTCCTTGAGAGTTTCTCAAGCTGTTTGCAAAATGTCTTTCGCAAAGAAGCAACAGGACTGAGTTTACTCGAAATATTCTGTACGAAGAAGCTCCTTGAGGATCTAGTTTTTCGAGAAGATTTTTCAAAATTTATTTTCTCTCGGAAACATACAAAATAGAGATGAGGGAAAAATTATGTAAATAATACAAAGGGTTTCTGAAGTTTTGATTTTTTTGTAAGGGATTAGAGTCACTGAAGAGTGATAGTGATATAAAGGGTTGTTAGAAAAAAATAATATATAATAATATACACTATATGCCCAAAAGTATCCGGACACTTGCAGATTTTCACATTTTTTAGAATTCCTCCGGAATGGTTTAAATGACTGCCTTTAAACTTCGGACATGTAAAGAATAGACAATAACTCACATTTTACATTGAAGATTCGGTCCTGAGGGCAATTAGGAGACCGTCTACAAACTGATGAAGACAAAACCGTTTTCGGCCCACTCCACTTCACAAATTGCTGATAACAAGATCAAACTTTCAGAAATGGTAATGTATATTATACATAATATTTACAAGAATTTTCGTAAACTCAGCGCAAATATTTGAAAAGATATAAAGGTTTTCTTAAAAATTATCAAATTTTTCCACCTGTTTTTTGCTTATAACATGCATAGTTTTCTGTTATATTATACGAAACTTACAGAAAAGATGAAAATATGTTAGAGAAGCATATTGTAAAAATTTGGAAAAGAGGTTTTGAATATTACAGGAATTATGAGCATTTTTAGTAAATAATGTTTTACTGCGCATGCGCGAAACATAGTGTAATTTTTCTTTCACAAATTTAAAGCCAGATATATAGGGCATTTTATATAAAAAAATTCAGTTCAATATCGTTAGTATTCAGAAAGATATCGACATTACAACGAGCAGAATTTTAGCTCCTGTCCAAGATAAGCTAAAAGATGAGGGGTTGTACACAAATTGATATTTTTTAAACTCATATCTTTAAATAGTTATATTGAATTGTATAATGGTTAGAATTTGCTGAATACCTATGAAGACTTATCAATTACATGCATAACTTAAATTCCAGCTAATTAGGCACTATAAATAACAAAAATTTTATTACTTTAATTATATTATTTACATGATTATTAACAAGTTACATATTACAATTTTACGACCAAACGATATTTTTAAATATATTTCTTTTATGGCGAAACGATTTTTTATCTAATTAATTTCTTTTCCTAAAATACTTTAATAATTCTACATATATATTTTTTATTCGTCACGAATATTAAATGTGTTCATGGGCATTCAGAAAATTCTAACCACTATACAATTCAACTATTTAAAGATATAAGTTTAGAAAATATCAATTTGTGTACAACCCCTCATCTTTTAGCTTATCTTCGACAGGATCTAAAATTCTGTTCGTTGTAATGCCGATATCTTTCTGAATACTAATGATATTGAACTGACTTTTTTTATATAAGTTGTCCTATATATCTGGCTTTAAATTTGTGAAAGAAAAATTACACTATGTTTCGCCCATGCGCAGTAAAACATTATTTACTAAAAATGCTCATAATTCCTGTAATATTCAAAAACTCTTTTCCAAATTTTTACAATATGCTTCTCTAACATGTTGTCATCTCTTCTGTAAGTTTCGTATAATATAACAGAAACCTCTGCATGTTATAAGCAAAAAACAGGTGAGAAAATTTGAGAATTTTTAAGAAAACCTTTATATCTTCCCAAATGTCTGCGCTGAGTTTACGAAAATCCCTGTAAATATTATGCACATTATACGTTACCATTTCTGAAAGTTTCATCTTGTTATCAGCATTCTGTGAAGCGGGGTGGGCCAAAAATCGCTTTGTGTTCATCAGTTTGTAGACGGTCCCCTAATTGCCCTCAGGACCGAATCTTCAATGTAAAATGTGAGTTATTATCTATTCTTCACATGTCCGAAGTTTAAAGGCAGTCAGTTAACCCATTCCGAAGAAAGTCTAAAAAATGTGAAAACCTGCAAGTGTCCGGATACTTTTGGGCATATAGTGTATAACACCCATACCGTTCAAGGGAACAAAATTAAATCAATTAAAAAATAAAAAAATGAAAAATAGAACAATTGTCCAACTCTCACAGTTACAGTGGATAAATTTGAAAATTTTAAAATGGCAACACCTACCTTTTTCACGGGAACGTGATCCTCACCGTAATAAAACTATAAATTGATGGAACGGTATTTTTAACGCTATAAAATGGCAGCGCTGGGCAGAGACCAAAAGTGAAAAACAGAAGTTTTCGTTTATATATATGCAAAATTTTTCTTATAATCATATATATGTGAAAACTTCAAATTTTTGGTGTTTGTAGAGGCATTGCAAGAATATTTCACAGACGATTATCGTAATATTTTCTTTATTGAAGCATCTTAAAGATGTTCAAATGAATTCATCATGTATCCTATGGATCATCCCCCGATGATACTGACGAACAACACCGGCTGTACGTCGCTTGAGAGTTAAAGACAGAGCAACAATGGGCAGTTAACAATGTGCAGAAAGGTTATATATTGGAAGAAAAGGGGATTTTCCAGGAATACTCGCGACTCTAAGTGAAAGTGTGCTTATTACGATGGAAGTGGACGTAATTAAAAATGAGGTATGGTTTAAAATAATTACAGAAAGTTAAGAAATTAGTGTGTGTGTGTGTGTGTGTGTGTGATATTACCAGTAAAGAATAATTTAATCACTGTATAAAGATCAAATCATGTATCATCAAAGTATAATCATGTAAGAGCTAGATTAATTTTTTTGGCGAGAGATGGAGCCAGAACTCTGCTCTGTACGAACTACGAGCAGCGCCCTCTTTTTTCCCAACAAAACCAGACTGCACGCTGAGAGCAGCGCAGCACACCGCAGGCAGCTGTCATGTTAACATATCTCTCAATCCCTTCGTGTCAGATCAATTCGGCGCAGTTAAGCCGTCCGATCTCCAGGTTGTGAGTAACTATGTCCCATCTCACTTTCCTTATGGCTCTGTAAATCTCTAATACCGTAATATTATTAACCCATAACATCTATCCCTCGTTAATCTAGCTCCATTAGTTAAATATGACTTCATGTAAATTCTCAACACACTCGTAAACTTTATATGTACATATATCTTTCCGCCTGTAAATTCTCCCCATAGTATTTAAATAAATGTTTTGTATTTAACTTGAAGTCTGCTCATTTATTTTGTGTAATATTTTGTTCCAAATTTAATGTAATAAAACCCCTTTAATCCCCTAGACATAAACCTGATTTATTTACTCCTTAACCCTTTCGTGGGCTGTCCGTGGGTTTTGTTTATTGAACGGAATCCTATATATATATATATATATATAAGTATATAGCATATGGCACTAACGCATGTTCACATGGACACATTAACATAACAACATGGCAAAACTTATGGAAATGCATTACACCATAGGGAATGATCTATCCCTCGACTTTCTCATATAAATCGACAATATGTAGCATTCAGCTTTGCAGTATTTATTGTAAAAAGAGTAGAATATTTCGAATTTCTCCCCATTGACCGAATGGATACAATTTTTCATATAGATAATAATTTTGGTGTCAAGACTATATGCCAAATCTCATTTATCTAGTTTGCTTCATTTTTAAAGCACTCTTTTCATATACTCACTGACAAATTATTTTTAACGAATTTAGGCCATTTCAACGAGCTTCTCGAGGAAGATTGGCCAATCAGCGATCGATTCGAGGAAGAGGCAGCTGCTGATTGATCAAAAATAACGAAATTGAAAGCTTCATAACCCAGTCAATTTTAGTTGCAGAAAATGGAACTTTTCTGTTTGAAATGTTTGTGTGTCAATAATATTTTACTAATTATGATTTATAGGATCGATCTCTATAAAAATATATAGACTTCGTAATATTTTTAACAGTACGTTTAATGACCTAAGCAACGTAAAATATAATTCTTTGTCATTTAAACCTTTTTTTCAACTACAAGTAATTTTCTATATCTAATGGTGGTTCAGAAATTAGCTATTGGGTCTTAATTAAACAGCATACCCTGCACACAGCATAAAAATGTATAAAAAATATAACCTTTGCTGACTCTGAAGAATTTAGCTCACACCACACACTTACTTTGGTGGAGTACACGGATTCGACGGTCCTCAATCTCCAGTGCATAACAGGCTTGTCAGTTGACCAAAACGCAATTGTTCATCCCATAAATTTTGAAGAATTAAATCTATTTTCATCATAACAGTGTGTGATTCTCGTACTAAAAGGTTAATGATGTTGAAATGTTGAAGAATTTAAATGTTTTCATCATACCGGTTTGTGATTCTCTAACTAAATGGTTAATGATGTTTAAGAATTTAATATGAAGTCATCATACCGGTTTGTGATTCTCTTGCAAAAAGGTTAATGTTGTTGATTTCTTACACCTTGCACTTTCGTAATTCGAAGCAAAACAATACGTTATTCGAGTTGCTTCATGTTCGGAAATTTTCTTTTTAATCCGAAAAGTTCAGGGATTCTGTTAACTAAAATTTGAACTTTAATGTTAATAATTTAACGAAATGTAATAATAAATTTCAAGATACTTCTATTTTCTCTGCCGAAGAATGCTCACGGAGGCAAATTATTTTCTAGCAATTGTATTTTGTAGCGATTAACCTTTGCTTTAAAATAACTTTAATCTTCTATTGTTGATATTTTTAAATCATTATTTAACGCTCTCAATAGGTCCGAATCGAAGCAAATTGCTATCTATAAGCAACGTTATCATAATTTCACACTTTCGAAGCGGGAATCGTAAAAATACGTCTTTTTTAATTATATCAAAATTTTAATTCAAGAAGTTGACTTACTAGTTTAGATAAGTTAAAAGTAAGACGTGTTAATAGATGTCTACAGAAATATGTTCACTTTTTCTTTTATGGTTATACTGTGCTGCCAAACTCATGTAAATTCTGAGTAATTCAACTGGAGAGTTAATGCATAATTTTAATGAAAATAGCGTGTAAGAAACGGAACGTTTACGGAATCATAAAAATATCCGTAAATTTAGTTGAAGAAGATACTATAATATAGTTAGTGCAGGGACATTGAAATCCTAAGAGAAACGGACTAACCATCTCGTCTTTGTGATTAATGCATTATTGAGATAGATTACATTAGTCCGATTTAATCTTTCAAAGGATCTTACAAATTCCACTTGATTTAAAGCACCATAAAACGGCTTTTCGTGTAATACCGGCGAAACGGTTACTTCCTATTGTTTTATAAATCAATTTATTCTAAACTTAATGTCATTAATAGTTGTAACAGGTCGCATCCTATGCATTTGTTAGTTAGGACATGTGTAATATGAATGAATAAACAGAATATGTCGTCGAAAAAATATCGATGGCGTTTCTAAATGTTACTTTCACGAAACATTTTTAAATAAAGGTGGTTTATGTGTATTTCACTGATTTAGAATAAAATTTTTTTATGATTAGTAGTAAAAAATAAGTAACATCAATATTCCATTAAGAAAAATCTAGGTGTATTGTTCTGATAATGAATATTATATTAAACCTTCAGCCGGCATGCGTATGCAAGTGATACATATATTGTGCATAATATCACATACTTATATCGTTCTTTTATAAATTTAAGTACATTTTTTCATTATATAATCTTTATTTAGTAGCTAATAAATATAGATTTCATAAATAAAAGTTGCATTTATATTACAACGCAATATAAATATGTTATACGATACACGATATAAGTATCTCGTACATATGCGAGACTTGTTGGAATGTTAAAAATTTAAAAGTGGCACACTGATTTCTATAATTGAATATACAAGGAATAAATGCGCAAGATTAAATCTATAAGGGGTTCCTAAATCAAAAGGATACAACTTTTTTATGAATCGTAGATTAAAAATTGACAAGGGCACGCTGATTTCATTAATTGAATATACAAGGAAGAAATGTGTAAGATTAAATCTATAAGGATGTCCTAAATCAAAAGGAAACCACTTTTTTATGAATCGTAGATTAAAAATTGACAAGATGCATACTGATTTCATTAATTGAATATATTCGAAGAAATGTGTAAGATTAAATCTAAAAGGATGTCCTAAATCAAAAGGAGACCACTTTTTTATGAATCGTAGATTAAAAATTGACAAGA
>BGPR01000021.1:765709-786881 GCA_013235015.1 Araneus ventricosus | reverse complement strand
TTGGAATGGAGGTGATCTCTTGTTGTAAGATAGTATTATAAAAGAATTTTGAAACTAAAGCTTATCTGTTTGTTTTTTATACTTTTATGAAGTTTTTTTTTCTGTTAAATCTTTTGATCTTACTCGGAATGGAGGTGATCTGCTATTGTAAGATAGCATTATAATATTATCTTTACCACTCTGACTGTGTAGTTTTTAAAAAAAATCACTATTTAAACGCAGCGTTTGTAAACGTCTACAAATACCGTTGAACTAATATATATAAATGTATGCAAAGCGTAATTAGTATAATATGATCCAAAGCTATAATAGTACTAATAATTAGCTTGCGAAAATTGCAGGATGTAGCAGGAAATAGACTTACTTCCAAACCCGCAGAAATCGCGGGATGAGAGGTCGGAGGTTTAAATTGTTTAGTCATATTAACGTTCTGTTTTGAAGCAACACAAGGGCTGTTTGAGGACCGACTTCATAATTTTGTACCTCGATTAGATTATTTAAATTTTGTAGTGTATGTTTAAATTTATTTAAATTTGTTTTAATCTATAATTTAATTTCTTTTAATCTATAATTTAATTTCTTTGATTATCTTTATGCTCGATTAGATAACGAGGACGACGCTTGAGCTAACATCCCACTCTTGAAATTGTCGTGTCATACTTACAGGATGGTGCTTGATCCTCGACGTCAGATTTAGCGAATACCAGGCACACATACATGGTGGCTCCAGTGGAATCGGGGTTCGAACTGGAACCTTACGGACACCGAAGCTTTTGTCCACCGTGTCCTCCTAAGCTTTAATTAAGTTAATTTATTGAATATAGTCATTTTTCAATTTCAGTTACGTTATTGCATTCTTTTATTTAGCTTGACTGTTTGTGAAGATGGAATTTTGACGCAGACTTACGTCTCTCCATAGTGGTCCAATGGTGTGTCCGGAAAGGAAAAAATTATGACGCTTTTCGAGCTAAAGTTAAACGCTTATACACTATATGCCCAAAAGTATCCGGACACTTGCAGATTTTCACATTTTTTAGAATTTCTCCTTAATGATTTAACTGGCTGCCTTTAAATTTCGGAAATGTAAAGAATAGACAATAACTCACATTTTACATTGAAGATTTGGTCCTGAGGGCAATTAGGGGACCGTCTACAAACTGATGAAGATAAAAACGGTTTTGGCCCACCCCGCTTCACAAAATACAGATAACACAATGAAACTTTCGGAAATGGTAATATATAATGTGAGTAATATTTACAGGAATTTTCGTAAACTCATCACAAATACTTCGGAAGATATAAAGGTTTTCTTAAAAATTCTCAAATTTTCCCACCTGTTTTTTGCTTATAACATGCAGAGTTTTCTGTTATATTATACGAAACTTACAGAAAAGATTACAATATGTTAGAGAAGCACTTTATAAAAATTTGGAAAAGACTGTTTGAATATTACAGGAATTATTAGCATTTTTAGTAAATAATGTTTTACTGCGCATGCGCGGAACGTAGTCTAATTTTTCTCTCACAACTTTAAAGCCAGATATATAGAGCAACTTATATAGCAAAATTCAGTTCAATTATTATTAGTATTCAGAAAGATATCGGCATTACAACAAGCAGAATTTTAGCTCCTGTAAAAGAGAAGCTAAAAGATGAGGGGTTGTACACAAATTGATATTTTTAAACTTATATCTTTAAATAGTTATATTGAATTGTATAGTGGTTAGAATTTGCTGAATAACCATGAACACATATAATATTCGTAACGAATAAAAAATATATATGTAGAATTATTAAAATATTTTAAGAAAAGAAATTAATTAGATAAAAAATCGTCTAGCCATAAAAGAAATATATTTAAAAATATCGTTTGGCCGTAAAATTGTACTATGTAACTTGTTAATAATCATGCAAATAATATAATTAAAGCAATAAATTTTTTGTTATTTTTAGTGCCTAATTAGCTGGAATTTAAGTTATGCAAGTAATTGATAAGTCTTCATGGGTATTCAGCAAATTCTAACCACTATACAATTCAATATAACTATTCAAAGATGTAAGTTTAAAAAATATCAATTTGTGTACAACCCCTCATCTTTTAGCTTCTCTTCGACAGGATCTAAAATTCCGCTCGTTGAAATGCCGATATCTTTCTGAATACTAATGATATTGAACTGAATTTTATTATATAAGTTGCCCTATATATCTGGCTTTAAAGTTGTGAAAGAAAAATTACACTACGTTCCGCGCATGCGCAGTAAAACATTATTTACTAACAATGCTCATAATTCCTGTAATATTCAAACAGTCTTTTCCAAATTTTTACAAAGTGTTTCTCTAACATATTGTAATCTTTTCTGTAAGTTTCGTATAATATAACAGAAAATTCTGCATGTTATAAGCAAAAAACAGGTGGGAAAATTTGAGAATTTTTAAGAAAACCTTTATATCTTTCGAAGTATTTGTGATGAGTTTACGAAAATTCGTGTGAATATTACGCACATTATATATTACCATTTCTGGAAGTTTCATTTTGTTATCAGTATTTTGTGAAGAGGGGTGGGCCAAAACCGTTTTTATCTTCATCAGTTTGTAGACGGTCCCCTAATTGCCCTCAGGACCTAATCTTCAATGTAAAATGTGAGTTATTGTCCATTCTTTACATATCCGAAGTTTAAAGGCAGTCAGTTAAACCATTCCGGACAAATTCTAAAAAATCTGAAAATCTGCAAGTGTCCGGATACTTTTGGGCATATAGTGTAGCTCCTCAACCAAATAACATAGAGGATTGGTGTTGGTTTCTTTTAACAGAGAAAAGGTAGACATTAAAGATTGCAAAAAGAATTTTAGAATCGCGAAGAATTTTACCTAGATAGAGTCACATAGTCACACTAGACTAATAGTAACTATAGACTATAGAGTTACTTAGAGCTACTTCAACAGTCACAGTTGAGTAAGATAAGTAAGTCTACGCCCCCTCAATCCCAGCGGCCGTTTCGCAGAGACAGCCTCCCATCGATATTTTTAAATATTTTTTCATTCACTTCCTGATATGTCTCAATCTTGAAATTCTGCACAGGTGTGTGTTCCCGATTTCAATACAATATTTTGTTATTTTCAGAGGTTTATAATCAATCAATGTTTGGCAGTACGTAGATTTGAACCTAGGACGTTTGGGTTCCGAGCGGAGCAGCTTAAAAACTACACAAAAGGAATCCCTTTGGTCCGGAGGTAGATACTGACTTATATGCATCACGAAGTAAGATGACGCAGCAAGGTGCACTACAAATGACTTGATTTTAACTTAATTCTGATTCCATATGAGTGGTCCTAAAAAAATTTGGAACTATAGGTTTCGTTGTATAAAAGTTACCCTTAGTATAACATTTCCTCTCTCAAAAATTCACCAACAAACACAAAAATAAAGAATGTAACGGATATTTTCGATTCAACATCTTTTTTAGAAATGCCTAAGACTTACATAATCACAACCATAAGAATGACATTCCTGAGTTATTCAGAAATTGCGCTAGTAATCAAATTGTGTCTCATTTTAAATTGATGAATTAAAACACTCTTTCGTGCCTACGATGGAAAATTTCATCAACATCACATTATCATCAGCATTTTGGGATATTAATAACAAAGAGCACCTAAGCTTTGTTGTTTCCGCCTACTCCACTGCATCAAAATGATGATACCCTAATCGAAAAATAAAGAGTAATTCCATGCACTGATATCGGCGCAACTTTTCTTCAATTTCTGAGCACTAAACATCTGCTGCATGCAGATGATTTTCACACGTCGAAAGAGACAAGTGAACCGAAATAATTACATAAAATAATTATTTTTGAAAACCAGTGAGAAGAATAATTTACTATCGTTTGCATGGCAACATCCCATATTACATTATGAAGAATGCGAAAATATTTTTGACTCGTAGTTTTTATGCGATTGATACCTTTTCATGCATTTCAAACTATTTTCAATATACTTTCATGCTCCAGTTGTTCTTATTATTTATTAAACTATATAGCGTAAATAATTATTACTGATTGAATTAAGCGAAATAATACTGAAAAGGACATTATGTTCAAAATTTGTTTAATTAACAAAAGAAATCAAAACGCTGTAAAATATTATGAAATAAACAATGGAAGCTCATATAATTTACGAGTATTCAAATAGTATAAAATCTTTAGTTAACACCTGGAGTTAAGTTTTGCCGTATTAACGTCCCGTTTTGAAGCGACACGAAGGACGTTCTGACATCATAAATTTGAACCGCGTTCAGATGACGAAGACGACACCTGAACAGGTACTCCCACTCCAAACTTCCACACCATACCCGCGGCGGACGTTTACCACCTTCGTATGATTTAACGTGAGACAGGTTTCACATACAAGGGGGATCTTCAATGGAATCGGGCTTAGAACCTCCAGCTTCAAAGCCGAGACCTTACCAGTAGGCCACCATGGTCCCAGTTAAAACTTCGGTGATTTCACATTCCTGCCACATTCTCGTAAGCTGTATAAATATGACGCGTTTTGTGCTTAGCTTCGTCAGACACTGAGGAGAATGGAGTATTCTCCTACCGCCACGAGAAAAACCCTAGACACCAGACATGCAGGAGGCGGTCGTTATGGAAACGGGATATTCCACTGCATTTCGGGGGTGAAGGAAATGGCTTTATTTCATTTGGCGTCGATAGAACTGGCGGAAGTCTCTTTCTCTTTGTACATCGTTCGAAAACGAATTCCTCCCCTAATGAAACTGCGATAGGTTGCCAAATGTTGCGGATGATTTTATATCTGTATCTCTCCTTTCTTCGACTCGTCTATTTCAGGCAACCCTGTTCAGGGTTTTTCTCCTGGCGGTAGGACAGTATGTATTTTGGAACTCTTTCCTTTAACAGATTGGGTCCAAAATTTGAGAGATCCACTATTTTCTTGTCATGACCACCTATCAAATACCATATATCTAGTTTGCTACATGTTTCAGTTAGGGGTTTCACACACACACACACGATTAGCCAGTTGAACCGTCGAATGTTGCCAAATGTTGCGGTGGATTTTATATCCGTATCCTTCTTTTCTTCGACTCTACTCGGCTCAGGGTTTCACTCCTGTCGGTAGGACAGTATACGTGACCGCATCAATGCGTCTGCGCTGGTATGACGCCCTTCCGCCTCGTGACGGTCATTTTTCCTGTGCTGACTCCACATCCCGTAGCCTGTGTTAAGAAGCTTCGCTTCAAAAACAGATTAGTAGGCAAATCCTAACCAATTATTGGTAAAGCAGTTGTTCTACCCTATTATCAACAAAGGGGAAAATCTTTCTGCTCACAGATCATTTTAACTTGACGAAAAGGAAATATCTAATTACGAAAATTTTTAATTCTCAATAAAATAAAAGTTTGGATTCAAAATAAACCTGAATTAGTTCATTAGTTTAAACTATTCTGGCAGAAGTGTGTGCGACTTCTTGAAGTTTCTCTAACTTTAATGAGGAAACAAGAACAATGAAGAGAATGCCCTTTGATTCTGAATTTTCGAAAAAAGTTTACAACTAGTTAAAATATAATTATCTCAGCCATTACTGTTATATGTAAAGAATAGAGAAATATGGTTCTAGAGAAAAAGAGAATAAAATTTAAGTTAAGTTTGATGAAATTACACGTTTCCATACATTTTTGACGCATGTATGCACTTTTAAAAATATTTGTTTATGTTTTTTACTGTGATATTACTTTATTAAAAATATTACGAACTTCAGATAATGTATGCGTGCTCAAATCGTAACAAATTTCACATGTCATATTCAAATCTTTAAGCAGCTTTCATACCGAATATATTTTAATAAATTAATGTAACTGTAGTTATAATTTGGTCAAAATCTGAATTTAATTAAACCCCATCAACAGGCCTAATGTAAGAAATAAGTCCAAAATTTAATTAAAACTATTTCACAGAAAGATCCAAAGAAATAGAATCGGACATTTTGAAACAAAATCAGAAGTTTAAGGGTTTTCATTCGTCGTACAACGGAAAGAAAAGTAACAGATTGTAATTAATTTAACTCTTGATGTAATGGGAAAGTGTAAAGAAAAAAATTCTGAAAAAATAATTCTTTAAACATTTAATTTACTAAACAGAAAGAACAAACGATGAAAAGTATTAGCTGTCTAGAAATTGTACATAAAAAATAGAAAATGAAACTAATTACAGAGGTCTGAGACAGGATTATAAATATACATGATAAACACGAAAGTTTGTTGCATATTAACTAAATATTAACCTTCTATTTTTGTAAATGTCATATTAATATATTTTTTTCAAGGAACAGATTCGGGGACTTTAAAAGTAATTTTTTAAATGTCTTCAAAAAATGATTATCTTTCAAAGTAAAAAAAATACAAGAAAAACACTAAGAATTCTTAGATTTGTGAAATTCTTATTAATAAAACATGTTATTTAATTAGGATTTTATTTAAAATTAATCAAGAAATTTTACCATTTGTCTGGTTTGCTACATGTTTCATTTATGGGTTTCACACGCACACGAATAGACAGTTGACGGACTTAGTCAAAATTTGATGAAGATCTGCATTTCTAGCGGCTAAACCATATGCTAAATTTCATCCATCTAGCTTATTACGTTTCTAAGCTACCTTTTGACATTCACACAGACTGACGGGGAGATAGAATTCCCACACACAGATTTCTACCAAAATTTGGGAGATATCAACAATTTTGGTTTTAAAGACCGCATACGAAATTTCACTCGCCTTGTTCTTTCTTTTATTTTTTTAATAACATTGCTCATAATCAGAGATATTACATAACCGATTTTTTCTGATCCAGGGAGATCTAAAACGTGGAGATTCATTAAGACCTCGAGATCGAAATTTTTAATAGTTACAATATTTTCTCTATCTGTATTTTATATCCCAGAAAGCAAAAAAGCGTGTTAGAAGGAGTGAGTAATCAAAAAACTTGGACGGTTGCGTGAAGATAAAAAATATTGATTTAACATTGAAATAACGAGTTCGGAAAATCTCAAAATGTTCTTCTGAACGAGAATTCTCATGCGGAAGGGAGGAAGAGTTTAACCTCTTTTCAACTCATCTAGAGTTTTGTCTTTTTTGACAGCTTGTGAAGACTGTTCTCACAGAGAGAAGTGCAATTAATTCAAGGATAAGTGAGTGAATCTGATAGTGGAATTTAGGATAATTATTTCTGTTCATCGATTTTCTGTGTCAGGGAAAAAAATTCTCCTGGCTTCGCGGCATGATTTCATTCGCGGATTGCAAAATTTAACCCTCCGATTCCTAAGGCCATTGAAATAAAGGGGCCTCAAAATACGGGAACGTCGGAGCTCCTCTATTAAAGATAAGGGAAATTCACTTTCCCCCCAAAAAACCACAATGACAGATGGCATTGTCCGAATTGTAAGAAAACTCCCCTCTTCCCCAAACGCATCTGGGCGAGCCACTCTAACGAAGAAAGCACGCGCCGAGGGTGTGAAATCAATCGCACTTAACGAAAGGGGGGGGGGGATTTCAGAGTGACATTTCGGACGGCTGTCGTCTTTTGCTTGAAGGGGCGTATGGGACGGTCCCGTATCAAGAGTTAAGCAACCCCAATATTATTCTGTGCCATTATATATATGATCATAAAGAAACTTTGCCTTAGGGGGTAGAATAAAGAAACAATTTTTTTAAAGAATATGAAATACAACAGCTCTAGAGCCTGTGTTAGCCTCTAAGAATGAAATATATGAAGTTAGAATGAATATATATCTTCTCAAAGAGCTTCAGTAAGTACATTCACACTGAAAAGCGTCAAAGCTCACTTATATCTATACTTATAAAAGGCAATGTTTGTGTGTGTATGTGTGTGTGTCTGCGATGTCCAGACGAATCTATTCCACTTACAGCTATGACATTTGGCACACAGGTAGTCGTAATAGTGACTGAATGCACCTCGAAGCCGAAATTTTAAAATTTGATCTAGAAAATTTTTTATTTAATGTTTTGTGTTGTTTTGGTTGATTTTTCTCACTAATTTCTCAATAGAATGGTTTCGAATAATTGTACGGCAAAAATAGATACACCATCGGAAAGAGCACGCGATTTCCGTTCTAATGAAGTTAGTTTCGAATTTTTAACATAATTTGCTGAATTTTGAGAACTTTTTAAAAATAGTCACTTTTCAAAAATAAAATTTTCCGGAATTCTTAAAACTCTTGCATCCGATGTTCTTATTAAGATATCATTTTCAAACTGTTTTTGGTAGTAAATCAATTATTTTTCTGTGATTTAAAACAAGAATGGATAAAATATTTTATTTCTTCGATTTTAGATTAATTTATTTCTAGATGGGATCAGAGAATTTTTCTCGAATGCCGAAAGTGAAGAAGCACGCCGTTTCGCACTTTTTCGCCTTGGCTACGCCATCTGTTGGAAAATAAAACAGCCGTGGTTTATTCCCTTCCTTCACTGGATGCAGTCGTAAATTTCTTGAAGTCCTGATTCCACGGACAACGCCGTGCCCTTACTGCAAGTGTAGGTATAATACCATAAATGAACCATTTTTTCTTTCTTTCTCGAATTCATATTGTACAAAATGAAAGAATTATAATTGCTAAAATGTTCGACCTCTAGACTTTAAGGAATCGCCACGTTTTAGAGCTCCGGGATCTCCCTCTTCCTCCTACTGAAAAAAATTGGGAATTATGCCTGTCTGTCCGTGTGTTTATGAACATTATAATTCAGAAACTAAAACAGTTAGAGGAATGAAACAAAGGATGAGATTTCAATACCAAATTTTTTATCTAGCAGATTTTTGACGATATCCATCGAAGAAATTATGTTTTTTGCCTGTCCGTGAGCGTCTTCATGCCATTTGATGGTCATACCAATATTGCGGAAAATGTCATTGATCATTTCGCTCGAAAAAAGAAAAAAAGAGCCGATTTTATTTTAAGTAGTTTTATTAATATTTATAAATAATACCTTTATCTCCATATATGTATTTATTTTAACTTAGAGCTTTCAATGATTTTTTCATGTTCAGCCGAGTCTCTAAGTCCTTATAAATTGGAATAATAGACGTAACAAAAATAACTGTGAAAATCATTTTATAAATTCTTAATTATTGTTAGTTAAAAATCAACAATTTCTGAATTAAAATTTCTTTATTAAAAAAATCTGAAGTAAAAAAATCTAATAAGAAATTTTTATTTACTAAGTATTTTAACCCATTGAAAATTAGTTCCTAATTTAAGATATGCAGAAATCATTTGTACGCCGTGTAGAACTTTACGTTGCAAAACACCCACAGTGATTTAGCACGAACCGCCACTGCCTGGAACTATTCGAACAAAAATACAACTGTAGAAAGTCGTGAACCTCAACTCTCTTCAGCGCGCAATCCACTCTCGCATTTCGCAGGAACGCCTATTACTATTCAAATCATAATACTCCTGTAAAGCCGGCCATTTACTTCATAGATAAACTGTATATTTTGGAACGCGAGAAGGAAAACGCGAGAAAAATCTACGGAAATGAGCCAAACGGCTTGCCATAGTTAGAATTCCGTCTGGACTGAAATCGGAACGAAAAATCTGAGGCACCCTGAAAGAGGCTAGCGAAAAGAAGAATGCCTTGCATAGATTGGAGCCTCGCTTCGAGGGTAGCATAAATTAAAATCTGCTGACTGGGGAAATCGAAGAGCTATTGACAATCAGCTGTAGAGGGGAAAGAAGATCGACCCCTACCTTCGTTCAGAGTTAGCGTCCTTATAAATATCAAGTAAATGACATGTCTGTATTTTTCGATTAACCCTCTGACTACTAAGAGTTCTCAAAATCTGAGTACAGTTGTATACGGAGGTTTGCTTACTAATTGATCTGTGGAATGGATTTGTCCATCCCTTCCCCTTTTCTTCTCACTACAGGAGGTGGGAGATATGAATGGCAGGCCTTTCATCTCTCCCCTAAGGGTCACTTTAATGACCACTCACCCAACTGCCTTCTCCCCCCTTTCGGAACAGCAACCGGCCGAAATCCTCCCCACTAGTATAGAAATTGCATGGCCGGTTATGGGCGGCTTAGGAGTCAGAGTGTTAACATGGGTTGAAAAAAACCGGGCTTAGGACAAATGGCATGGCTAAACTTCAAGTGAATGGCCGGCTTAAGGAGGCATGAACTCTCTTCTACGCGTAGTCCGCTCTTCTTGTGCAACGATGCCATCTATCGGGAAACAAGTGCAATTTACGTTTTCAACGCCATAGGTTCATTTGATATAAAATTAATCTTCCTTTCCCGAAAATTGATTGCCGAATTTCCAAGTATAAAGTTAACTAGTGTAGCCTTCAAATGAAAATGTAGAAACATCAGAAACCTGACAGTAACTATTTGTGAAGAGTTCAAAATAAAATTAAAGAATTTCTTGATTAATTTTAAATAAAATCCTAATTAAATAACATGTTTTATTGATAAGAATTTCACAAATCTAGGTGTTTTTCTTCTATTTTTGTTGCTTTGAAAGATAATCATTTTTTTAAGACATATAAAAAATTACTTTTAAAGTTCCGGAATCCGTTTCTTCAAAGAAGTATATTAATATGACATTTACAAAAATAGAAGGTTAATATTTAGTTAATATGCAACAAACATCCTTGTTTATCATGTATATTTATAATCCTGACTCAGACTTCTGTAATTACTTTCATTTTCTATTTTTTATGTACAATTTCTAGACAGGTAATACTTTTCATCGTTTGTTCTTTCTGTTTAGTAAATTAAATCTTTAAAGAACTATTTTTTCAGACTTTTTACTTTTTTACTTTCCCATTGCAGAACATAAAAGTTAAATTAATTACAATCTGTTACTTTTCCTTCCGTTGTACGACGAATGAAAAGCCTTAAACTTCTGATTTTGTTTCAAAACGTCCGATTCTATTTCTTTGGATCTTTCTGTGAAATAGTTTTAATTAAATTTTGGACTTATTTCTTACATTAAGCCTGTTGATGGGGTTTAATTAAATTCAGATTTTGACAACATTATAACTACAGTTGCATTAATTTATTAAAATATATTCGGTATGAAAGCTGCATAAAGATTTGAATATGACACGTGAAATTTGTTACAATTTGAGCACGCATACATTATCTGAAGTTCGTAATGTTTTTAATAAAGAAATATCACAGTAAAAAAATATAAACAAATGTTTTCAAAAGTGTATACATGCGTCAAAAATGTATGGAAACGTGTAATTTCATCAAACTTAACTTAGATTTTATTCTCTTTTTCTCTAGAACCATATTTCTCTATTCTTCACATATAACAGTAATAGCTGAGATAATTATATTTTAACTAGTTGTAAACTTTTTTCGAAAATTCAGAATCAGAGGGCATTCTCTTCATTGTTCTTGTTTCCTCATTAAAGTTAGAGAAACTTCAAGAAGTCGCACACACTTCTGCCAGAATAGTTTAAAGTAATGAACTAATTCGGGTTTATTTCGAATCCAAACTTTTATTTTATTGAGAATTAAAAATTTTCGTAATTAGACATTTCCTTTTCGTGCAGTTAAAATGATCTGTAAGCAGAGTGATTTTCCCCTTTGTTGATAATAGGGTAGTGCAAATGCTTTACCTTTACTTTGCACTACGACACACCCCTGTCTCCAGAGATAAAAATCTTCGGTTTGCAGTTTGGATGAGTATACATAGAAACTTTATTGAACAAAAAGAAGAAGAAGAAGAAAAAAAAAGCTTACATACAGTGTTTTATTATCGGCGAAAACATGTGAAAATTATGAAAACGATGAAATATGTGTGTTTATATATGAAAAGAAAGACTCGCGAAACAAAAACAAAGACTGGTCCCAAAAGTTCGTTTTATCTATATAGTTGTAGGAGGACTGATTAGGGTCCTGGTCTTAGTCCTTAAGTCTGAGGTCATGATGAAGGAGTCGGATGAACTGGTTGCGTCCAGTGGCTGTTTTATGACGTTCTCATTTTCAGTGAGGAAAGATATGAGTTTAGCTATATTTATCTTTGATAGTTTATTTGAAAGTAAGCTTTTCCTCCAAAGTTGAGTATTTTCTGCACTTGATTTTGAAAATGATAAGATAACGTCATGTGACAAGAAGCTGCGTAGTGGAGAGAGTCTCCCTTTTCCCCTCATGCACAGAAATCTGAATGGTGATGCTATTTCGGAATCTAGAGATAGCTGGGGAAAGGATCGTGGCCTGTAGCGAAAAGGATGGATTCTCTTGACCATGATGTTGGGGTTTGAGTGACTTTAGGAAGAATATTAACTGCTTTACCAGTAATTGGTTACGCCTGTCTCCGTTAAACTAATTTGTTTTTGAAGCTAAGCTTCTTAACGCAGGCTTCGGGATAGGGAGTCAGCACAGAAAAAGCGACAGTCGCGAGGCGTAAGGGCATCATACGTGCGCAGGAGCATCAATGCGGTCACCTATGCTGTCCTACCGCCAGGAGAAAAACCCTGAGCACGGGTGCCTCAAATAGACGAGAGGGATACGGATATAAAATGAAACTCAACATTTGGCGAACTAAGCGCACTTCTGTTAGGCGAGGAATTCGTTTTCGAATGAAGTTCAAAGCGAAATGAGACTTTCGCCGGTTCTATCTACGCCAAATGAAATAAAGCCCTTTCCTTCACCCCCAAAATGCTGTGGAATATGTCGTTTCCATTACGACCACCACCGGCATGTCTGGTGTCTAGGGTTTTTCTCGTGGCGGTAGAACAGTACCTCTGCTCTCGTAGGCTGTGAGTATAAACGTGTTGATGCGCGCATGCGCTCTGTTTTTGTAAATAAAAGGCAGGAAGAAAACTTAGAACGGCGTCGGCCGGGATAGTCCAGTCAAGGAAGGAAACATAGAAAAAGAAAATGGTGTACACACACAGAGCCTGATAACCCGACTAAGATGATTCCCGTCCTGTAACGTGGCATACAGAACAATTACCAATGGCCGGTCGAGCGAAGTAGTTCAGTCAACGAAGGAAAAATAGAAAAAGAAAATGGTGTAGTTTTGAAATTTGGCACAGTTGTTGGGGGTAGTGTCTTAAACGACATACTAAAAGTCCCCGCCGGTGGCGGGTGCGCGGGGGGGGGGGGGCCAGGGGGTTTAAATGGGCGGTATAAGTTTTTCTTAAATATCTCGAAAAATATGGGTTCTATCAAAAACACTCAATTACAAAAATAAACTACATGAAATGTCCCACAAATAAGGCCTACTTTGTTCTCTCCCTGTATCTTCAATAGTTTAGAAGATACTGGGGGATTTAAAAGTTAACATTTCTAAAATTCCTTATTGTGATGGTAAAATCGACTAAAAGTTCTGAATCAACAACCCTCACAATAACCTCATGCCTATATAATAATTATACAAGGGTAGTATTGCATGTGTCGGAGAGGGGGTAACAAACGCATTTGATGAACAATTATGCTCCCTTCCTCCCCTCACATCCCTTCCTCTCCACAAGTTTCCCTATATTCGCAGTCCAGACAACGAATTGTAAATTTTAAAAAAAGTTATAGTTTTGAAATTCGGAATTCGGCACAGTTGTTGGGGAGAGTGCTCTAAACTACATACTAAAAGTTCCCTCTGGTAAGGGGTGCTCAGGGGGGTAGGGGGTTGAAAGGGGGGATTTCTCAGTTTTTCTTAAATACCTCGAAAACTTGGATCTTAGCGATAAAAAAATTAATTATAAAGTTAAACTACATTAAATTTCCTACAAAACTAGTCCTAAATGTTTTGTAGAATAAAATTTTAGAAGATGCAAGGATGTTTAAAAGAGAATATTTCAAAACTTTCTTATTGTAATGGTAAAATCAATTAAAAGTGCTGATGCAACAACCCTCATAAAGACCTCATGTTATACAATAATTATGCGAGGGTAGTATTGTATGTGTCGAGAGTAGTGGCGGTATCAGGAATGGGGGGAGACAAACCTTTTTGATAAACAGTCGTGTTCCCTTATTCCCCTCACGTTCGTTCCCCTCCACTAGATCCCTTTACTCAGTCTTTTGGTTCTGTTAACGCTCCAAATGAGTGTATTTAGAGAGTATAATCCAAATCTACATATCTATGCTGAGTTTAACTTAATAGCTCGCAACCAGTCTGTCACTGTTCGACAGAAACATTTTCTTGCCATTGAAGAAATAAGACCACGCATGTTCAAATACATATTCAGAAAATGACTGCTAAAGAAATTGAAACGAGAGTCGCTACAGGGGATGCTGATACTTATATTATGAGATCTAGGTTAGAGAAAGCAACTTCCCATCCCGAGGGAAAGACGTATACCTAGTCGTGTTACTGATTGCTTTGGCACCGCAAGAAAGTAATATTTATTTTATGAAGCCTGGCAAGTGAAAAGTTGAAGCTAAATTATTTTTTACAAGAAAGCTTTCTTTTGCCCAAACCATCCTCCTTCTCCATGCATTCCGTGGCTGCGACATTACACCAGATATTTATAGAAAAAGCAAAGCACTATAGTTACATTGTTCAAAAATCTACTGAGCCAGACGAAAAACATTGCTGACATCTTTTATAATCCCTCATCAACACCAGTTGCTATCTTACAAGCTGGTATGAAGATGTTCCTAGTACAAAGCAACTGCTGATGAACGTAATAACCGTAGATATGCAGCATTTCTCAAATCATCAACTAAGATTAGAGCTGATTTGTCCTCAATTCCTCCAATCAAAGGAGCGGCAGAGCAACACACGTTTAGCAATGTGTTTCTGTTTTGGCACCTTTAATGGTACCTCTACCAAAGGTGTACCTCTAGAAGAAGAGGATGCTCTCGAAATTGATCATATACTAGAAAAACATGGTGAAATTTAATTACGAGCAAGTGTAAAAATGGGTTATGCATATTTTTATGTATGTATGTATATATATTATGTATGTATGTATTATGTTATAGAAAGATATAATATGTTATAGATATATTGTAATAGATAGCCGCTATTTTGAAATATAAACTTTCTTTCATAAAAATAAAACTAACAACTTCAACCACTTATTGTAATTATGTACTTTTTCAAACTGCTATAATATCCTAAATTATTCATCCTAAGAACATTGCGTAGGACTATTTTTGTATAAAATTTTATTTTAGTTTAATTTTATACTGAAGTCTTTTTCGCTAGGATCCATAATTTTCGAGATATTTAAGAAAGACTGAGAAATCACCCCCCCCCCTTTCAAGCCAATCCCACTGCAAGAAAATCCAATTATTGGTGACGTAACAAATCAGCGCCGAGTCCTCCTATATTTTTGAGGTGTTGCTGAAACCCGGCTTCTGTGGATAATAGTTGAGCAACTCCCAGATACAGCGAGTAAACAAATCAGTTCCGGGTTGATACGAACTGTTAGAAAGATTCTTACAGTGACTGACATTTCTATCCAAACCATCAACAGAACTGCTAGTGCTTCACATATTCCCCATTTCCTGTGTATTGTGTGCGAACTCACTCTACAATTACTGAGAATCAGGACTTCTGCCCGCTGCACCATGTCTGAAGTGTTTTCCATAGGCTGCATTATTTCCCTTTTCACTTTGGATAAATATATGTATCCATATTTAAACTGCTGCAGCAATTGCCGATGGCTGGACTTGTCTTTGCATGTGATCCTCACATCACCGATATTTCACGGTGAATCTCCATACATCGGAGAGGTTCTGCCCACAAAAAATGCTTTGTTTCACGCTATTCAACGCTGGAATAAGATTACAGCTTACATCTAATTTTGCTGTCATATGGCGCAGGAACGCCCGGAGCCAGGCGCGGCTCGTGTGTAGGGACTACTGAACTGCAGCACCCCATCAATTTTCCGTGTATAAATTTAATTACTTATTTATTTAGTTTTGCATGGAATATCCGAATCCATCAATAAAACTAACTTTTGACACTTTCAGCTGAGCCGAAAAGCTGGAAAAAAATCCATGGATACTTCAGAGGAATTTTATCCCTATCCGCTGTCTTCTCTGAAAGCTCCGCCCCTCAGGAACTATAAAATCCCTATGTACCCGATTGCTCCTACCTGAGAGTGCGCATTTGCAATGTAATCTCAAAACTTCTTTTTTCTCAGTAAGCATTTAACTAAGCAGGGAACTGTCCACGTGGTAGCATCGCGAGATAGGGAATAACGGTTCCTTATCCCGCAAGATAGGGAATCGTTTTAAGGCCTATAGTTAAGAGTCATTTTTCAACTGCGGAAAAATGTTTCACGGGCTGAAATTCGAAATAAATAACTTTAAAAATGAATAATTAAGTAAAATCAAGAAATAATTAAGGATAAATTAAAAAATCAGTTAAAACTTATCGTACGTAAATTTATATTCAATAATAATTGTTTTATATTTTTGCATTCATTATAATTTTTTCAACAGATTTTACTTCTAAATGTCGATAAGTCTGAAAAGAATGGATTGTAAAATTTAAGCAACTCTAATATTATTCTGTGCGATATATTTATGATCGTAAAGAAACTCTGCCTTAGGGGGTAGCTTAAAGAAACATAATTTTTTAAAGAATATTAAATACAACGGCTCTAGAACCTATGTTAACCGCACAGAATGAAATGTATGAAGTTAGAATAAATATATATCTTCTCAAAGAGCTTCAGTAAGTACATTCACATTGAAAAGCACCGCAGTCCACTTATATGTACGTATAATAACATAAATTAATCATTTTTTCTTCCTTTCTCGAATTCGTAATGTACAAAAAGAAAGCATTATAATTGCTAAAATGTTCGACATCTAGACTTTGAAGAATCGCCACGTTTTAGAGCTCCCGGGGTCGCCCTCTTCCTCCTACTGAAAAAAAATTGGAAATTATGCCTGTCTGTCTGTGTGTTTATGAACATTATAATAACATATATATATACAAAAACTAAAACAGTTAGAGGAATGAAACAAAGGATGAGATTTCAACACCAAATTTGTGAATCTAGCAAATTTTGGACGATATCCATCAAAGAAATTCTGTTTTTTGCCTGTCCGTGAGCGTCTTCATGTCATTTAATGGTCGTACCAATATTGTAGCAAACGTCATTGATCATTTCGCTCAAAATAAGGAAAAAGAGCCGATTTTATTTTAAGTAGTTTTATTAATATCTATAAATAATACCTTTATTTCCATATATGTATTTATTTTAACTTAGAGCTGTCAATGATTTTTTTCAAGTTCTGTCGAGTCTCTAAATCCTTATAAATTGGAATAATAGACGTAGCAAAAATAACTCTGAAAATCATTTTATAAATTCTTAATTATTGTTAATTAAAACTCAACAATTTCTGAATTAAAATTTCTTTATTAAAAAAATCTGAAGTAAAAAAATCTAATAATAAATTTTTATTTACTAAGTATTTTAACCCATTGAAAATTAGTTCCTAATTTAAGATATGCAGAAATCATTTGCACGCCGTGTAGAACTTTACGTTGCAAAACTCCCACGGTGAATTAGCACGAACCGCCACTGCCTGGAACTATTCGAACGAAAATATAACTGTAGAAAGTCGTGAACCTCAACTGTCTTCAGCGCGTAATCCGCTCTCGCATTGCGCAGGAACGCCTATTACTATTCAAATCATAATACGCCTGTAAAGCCGGCCATGTACTTCATAGATAAACTGTATATTTTGGAACGCGAGAAGGAAAATCGATAAAAATCGATGGAAATGAGCCAACCGCTTGCCATGATTAGAATTCCGTCTGGACTGAAATCGGAACGAAAAATCAGAGGCACCCTGAAAGAGGCTAGCGAAAAGAAGAATGCCTTGCGTAGATTGAAGCCTCGCTTTTAGGGTAGCATAAATTAAAATCTGCTGACTGGGGAAAATCGAAGAAATAATTAACAAGCAGCTGAAGAGAGGGAAAGAAGATAGCCCCCTCCTTCGTTCAGAATTAGCGTCCTTTTAAATATCAAGTGAATGGCGTGCCTGTATTTTTCCGACTAACATGTGTGGAAAAAAACCGGGCTTAGGATAAATGGCATGGCTATACTTCAAGTGAATGACCGGCTTATGAAGGCATGAACTCTCTTCTACACGTAGTCCGCTCTTCTTCTGCAACGATGCCATCTATCGGGAAACAAGTGCAATTTACCTTTTTAACGCCATATGTTCATTTGATATAAAATTAATCTTCCTTTCCCGAAAATTGATTGACGGATTTTGCAAGTTTAAACTTAACTAGTGCAGCCTTCAAATGAAAATGTAAAATCATTAGAAACCTGACAGTAAACATTAGTAACTGACAGTAGAGTTCAAAAATAAAATTAAAGAATTTCTTGATTAATTTTAAATAATATCCTAATTAAATAACATATTTTATTGATAAGAATTTCACAAATCTAAAAATTCTTAGTGTTTTTCTTGCATTTTTGTTACTTTGAAAGATAATCATTTTTTGAAGACATTTAAAAAATTACTTTTAAGGTCCCCGAATCCGTTTCTTCAAAGAAGTATATTAATATGACATTTACAAAAATAGAAGGTTAATATTTAGTTAATATGCAACAAACTTCTTTGTTTATCATGTATATTTATAATCCTGTCTCAGACTTCTGTAATTAGATTAATTTTCTATTTTTTATGTACAATTTCTAGACAGCTAATACTTTTCATCGTTTGTTCTTTCTGTTTAGTGAATTAAATGTTTAAAGAATTATTTTTTCAGAATTTTTTTCTTTACACTTTCCCATTACATCAAGAGTTAAATTAATTACAATCTGTTACTTTTCTTCCCGTTGTACGACGAATGAAAAGCCTTAAACTTCTGATTTTGTTTCAAAATGTCCGATTCTATTTCTTTGGATCTTTCTGTGAAATAGTTTTAATTAAATTTTGGACTTATTTCTTACATTAAGCCTGTTGATGGGGTTTAATTAAATTCAGATTTTGACAAAATTATAACTACAGTTGCATTAATTTATTAAAATTTATTCGGTATGAAAGCTGCATAAAGATTTGAATATGACATGTGAAATTTGTTACAATTTGAGCACGCATACATTGTCTAAAGTTCGTAATGTTTTTAATAAAGAGATATCACAGTAAAAAAAACATAAATGTTTTCAAAAGTGCATACATGCGTCAAAAATGTATGGAAACGAGTAATTTTATCAAACTTAAATTTTATTCTCTTTTTCTCTAGAACCATATTTCTCTATTCTTTACATATAACAGTAATGACTGAGATAATTATATTTTAACTAGTTGTAAACTCTTTTCGAAAATTCAGAAATAAAGGCACCCTCTTCATTGTTCTTGTTTCCTCATTAAAGTTAGAGAAACTTCAAGAAGTCGCTCACACTTCTGCCAGAATAGTTTAAAGTAATGAACTAATCCAGGTTTATTTTGAATCCAAACTTTTATTTTATTGAGAATTAAAAATTTTAATTAGACATTTCCTTTTCGTGCAGTTAAAATGATTTGTGAGCAGAAAGATTTTCCCCTTTGTTGATAATAGGGTAGTACAGCTGCTTTACCAATAATTGGTTAGGATTTGCCTTTCTCCGTTAAACTAATCTGTTTTGAAGCAAAGCTTCTTAACGCAGGCTTCGGGATAGGGAGTCAGCACAGAAAAAGCGACCGTCGCGAGGCGGAAGGGCGTCATACCTGCTGAGGCGCATCGATGCGGTCACGAATACTGTCCTACCGCCAGGAGAAAAACCCTGAGAAGTGTTGCCTCAAATAGACGAGTCAAAGAAAAGAGGGATAACGGATATAAATCAACCGCAACATTTGTCAAAGTAAGCGCACTACCGTTAGACAAGGAATTCATTTTCGACCGAAGTACAAAGCGAAATGAGACTTTCGCCGGTTCTATCTACGCCAAATGAAATAAAGCCCTTTCCTTCACCCCCAAAATGCTGTGGAATTTGTCGTTTCCATTACGACCACCACCGGCATGTCTGGTGTCTAGGGTTTTTCTCGTGGCGGTAGAACAGCACCTCTGCTCTCGTAGGCTCTGAGTATAAACGTGTTGATGCACGCATGCGCTCTGTTTCTGTAAATAAAAGGCAGGGGGAAAGCTTAGAACGGCGTCAGCCAGGAGTCGAACCTGGCTCAACTATGCTAACCGTTATACCACCGACGCTTCGCAACTATTAACGTTTTCTTTCTATAAATAGAAATAAATGGAAAGGGAAGTGAAAGAAAGAGAGACAGAGACTGATTCTACAATTATACATTTAGTTATATAGAAAAGCGTAAGCGTCCACTCACCGACACACCCGCTTTTTTCTTCTAAACACTTCAAAAATGGGGGATGAAAAAAACATTAAATCATATAGTTTTGAAAATTGGTACACATGTTCGTGAGGCGCTTATTATGAATGTTTCTCTTAAATATCTCGAAATCTATTCAATTTTCAAATTATATGTAATCGGCTGATTAAAGATACTAAAATTCCCTATACAAGCGTGCTTTTATTTTTGTTTTAGCTTTGATAGTTTCCGAGATAATGAATTTCAAAATTTACTAACATCTTGGATTTTATCTCCCCTTTTATAGTTTTTCTTAAATATCTCAGAAACTATTAAAGCTAGAAGGGAAAGAAAATTATGCATTTGTTGGGAATTTTACGACAGTTAATTTTTTGTATTACGTGAAATTTGAAAATCACATAGATTTCGAGATATTGAAGAAAAACTGAAAAAAGGGGGATAAAATTCAAGATTACGGCAAATGTTGAGACCCATTATCTCAGAAACTATTAAAGCTAAAATAAAAATAAAAGCATGAGTTTATAGGGAATTCTACGCTCTTTAATTTATTAAATCAATTGTAATTTGAAAATTGAATACTTTTAGAGATATTCAGGAAAAACTAAAAAAGGGGGATGAAATCCAAGATGGCGGCACGAGCTCAACCCCCAGGACCAGGGACTTTTAGTATGTCCATCAAATGCCCCTCAAGAACAAGTGTACCAATTTTCAAAACTGTACGATTTAATGTTTTTTTTAAACCCTTCGTGGACTGGCTATCAACTAAGATTTTTTACAAATTCATTCACCTTGAGAGCAATCATCTTAAAAACTATTAAAGCTTGAATAAAACAAAGCATCCATTTGTAGAGAATTGTGTGACCTTTAATTTGTTAAATCACATGTA
>BGPR01000021.1:750405-765699 GCA_013235015.1 Araneus ventricosus | reverse complement strand
TGTAGGGAATTTTACGGTCTTTAATTTTCATATCAATTGTAATTTGAAAACTGAATAGTCTTGAAGATAATGAAGAAAAACTAAAAAGTGGGAAAGAAATCCAATATGGCGATGCGAGCTCACCCCTGGACCGGGGACTTTTAGTATGGTCATAATAAGCCTTCACGAACATGGGTACCAGTTTTCAAAACTATATGATTTAATGTTTTTTTCAAACCCTTCGTTGACTGGACTAAAAGGAATAAAATACATTAGTAAGTGTTGCCAAGAAGCTAGAGAAAAAAATCTTAATCCCGTACACCTCCAGTTGATATCTAATTCACTTTTCCGAAAAATTTTGCGCTGGTACAAAGTTACCACCTCGAGTGCAAAATAACCCGGTTTTACTATACTAAGGAATAAATGTTCAAAATAGTAATGTAAAAAAATTATCATTGCATAGTCCTACTTGAAAAGCCATTTTTTTTTTGTCTAATAAGTAGTGAATATAGCTCATAAACGTAAGCAGAGAATAAAAAATTATTTTCTAAGAAAATGACGTCGATCAGGGAAAGAACGCATTGAAACGATTTGTTATCTATGAAACCAAATCGGCTATTTCTGTTAAAAGGAAGTTTAAACTCGGTCATTGTTAAGATTTATTATAAGATATTATAAATCTTATTATAAATTATTGTCGAATAAGTAGTGAATACAGCCATAAACTTAAGCAGAGAATAAAAAATTCTTTTCTAAGAAAATGACGTCGATCAGGGAAAGAACGCATTGAAACGATTTATTATCCATGAAACCAAATCAGCTATTTCTGTTAAAAAGAAGTTCAAACTTAGTCATTGTTAAGATTTATTATAAGATATTATAGATCTTATTATAAATTATTGTCGAATAAGTAGTGAATACGGCCCATAAACGTAAGCAGAGAATAAAAATTTAATTGCTAAGAAAATGACGTCGATCAGGGAAAGAACGCATTGAAACGATTTGTTATCTATGAAACCAAATCAGCTATTTCTGTTAAAAGGAAGTTTAAGCACGGTCATTATTAAGATTAATATTAATAATTTTAATATAATTGTTAATTTCCAAGATTAATATGCTATTTTGTCATCGGAAATACGCAACTGTAACTGTACAAAATTTCTCAACACTGGTTTATAAGAAAGTAAGTGAAAATTCAGTATTTTTAGTCGTGAAACAAGGTAAATAAAATAAAAGCGTGAAAAAACTGCATAGGCCTAAAACTGTAGAAAGATTAAAAACTTCCTGTTCTTAATAAAAACATCAAACAACTTTTTCTTATATTTTTAACCCAAAATCTAGAGAAAAACTTAAAGTTTTTCACATTATTTATGAGAAAATAATTTTCGATTTTTCTCATAAGATTCTTAAATATACGAAAGCGTGATATTTTTTCTTTAAAAATCTTTCACTTCCTTTGCTTTGAAATGTGCACTAGTTGCACTTAAATTTTTACATAGTCATTACTTGATGAGTCATTATTGCCATACGTTAGTTTCATTTTATACTGAGATTTTAGAAGCTAACTAAAGCAATCAATAACGGAACTTGCTTTTGAGGCATATTTTCCACGAAACGAATATTTACTTAGTTTTTGCAATAATTAAACTGATTCATTACAGTTTTTTATTTTCCCTTTACAAATTCATAAAAATAGACTTAATTAAAATGACGAAAGCAAATTTTACTTCACAGTTAACTTTTTTTTACAATATTCAAACATTTTGCATGTATTTTAAATAATTACTTGCCGCTCTCGCCACCCCCCGGGCGGTTCACGGACAGCAACTTGACTCAGCACTGCCCCTGCCACCTCGCTGCTTCGAGACTCTCAGCCACTACTTTTTTCAGTTTTAAATACTGCATGAAGATCAGTGGAACAGACCATAAAACCATAGTAGATTTCATATTCTTTGTAGACAACAGATCCCTTCAAAATTATAAATTCTTTCAATGAACCCCATCTAATTGTAATGTTTAGTATAAATTTCTCACGAATTTCGGCATGAAAGTTTTCAGATCCATAAATACAGAATGATATCGCCCTAAATAAACAATTTCCATCACGTGCAATAGATATTTTAAAATATTTTTGACACTCTATTTTGATGGAACTCTAGGGATTATTGATGAAAACAAAAAGTTATCACAAAATTGAAATGTTTTTTTCCAAAAACAACTTCATTCTACCATTTAATAACTCTGCATTCCATAAAAGTGTTTTTAGCAACAGCTAATTTTCTTGTTGCCAATCTAATAAAAATAAATTTAGAATACAAACAAAATCATTTGCTATTGATTTTAAATTAAATATTAAGTAAAACAGAGATAATAATATTTTTCGAGATGTCTTAACAAAATCTTCTGCTATAAAAACTAAATTATGGAGATGTCGTAACAAAATCGTCTGCTATAAAAACTAAATTATAGAGATATCGTAACAAAATCGTCTGCTATAAAAACTAAATTATAGAGATGTTGTAACAAAATCGTCTGCTATTAAAGCTAAATTAAATTGCAATGAAATGCAACAGAACCGTAGAAAGTTGAGCATTCCGATTCGTTAGTTATTTAAAAGAAGTGACGTAATCAATTGGTGAAATCAGTCCAGTTTTTGAGGCTCAGGAATTCCATACTATTTTGCAATAAATTTCCGTTATTTCCGTTAATATATTCCATTTATTTTGCAATGCCTCTCGGAAAAGTAAGGGTTCTGGGGTGGGGGAAGAAGCACCTTGATGACATATCTAGACGCCATAATCTTGGATATGAAATAAACATTGCTGAAATCTGTGTGGTAGTTGTGGCTGGCGAATTATCTGAAGGTTTTTCTCCATACAGAATGTATGGTAGAGAAGTGTTTTTTCGATTTCGTTCGAAAATGGAGGGTTTTGGGGGGTAGGCGACCCTCGATGACATATATAGACGTCATAGTCTTGAACATGAAGTTAAAATTGTCAAAAGTGGTCGGGTTGTTGTGGCTGTCGAACTGTCTGAAGGGTTTCCCCATAGAGAATGAGTACGGTGTAGAAGTGTTTTTTTTATTTCGTTCAGAAATGGTGTGGGGATAGGCGACCCTTGAGGACATATCTAGACATTATAAGGTTTCATATGAAATTAAAATTATCGAAATCGGTCGGGTGATTGAAGCTGGCGAACTCTGTGAAGGATTTTACAAAATTATTTTAAATATATAGATTTTTTGTACGGTTCGAAATGTATCATATTATAAATAGCAAAGTATTTTTTAAATTTTGCATTTACTTGAAGAAAAATAAGTCAAATAATCCTAATGGACACTTGTTTAAAGAATTATACTGAAAATAAAAATAGTGCTTAATGACTCTTCAAGAAAACCTTTCATCGTAATTAATTTGCATAACTTTTTAAAAGATTAAATATTTGCATGTTAAAATATAAAGTCTTTTAATATTCAATCTGAGCTGTCTGTATTTTATTAAAAATGTTTGAAATATTAAATAAATTAATAATTTGTGTTACTAATACTTTCACGGTATTATTGCATGTAAATATTGGATCTTCTATAATTACTAACATTTTTGTACTACATGTTTGCTTAGCAAGTAATTACTAAGCGGATATGTAATATTTTAAAATATTTATGTTTTTAATGTTTAAAGCTGAGAAGATAAATATTAATAATTCAAATCGGAAAATTAGGTTTAAAGTAAATTTAAAATACGCAAGATTAAAAATAGTCACAAAGCGAAGTTTCATTACCATGAGCAGTTTTGTATCTTGTTATAATGAGTAATTACTAGAATTAAGGAACACTTCGTGTTGAAAATTGTATAGATTTTACGAGAAAAAATTATTGAAATTATCTCAAAATTTTAATCAATATCTTTAAATGCTTTGTATTTGAATATTAATCACTGAAACTATTAATAATATTACAAATAGAGAAAGTCAATTTATATCACAAAGTAAATTTTAAATATGTAAATACTTACATGCCAATTTTCATTACCTTGAGTGGTTTTGTATCTTGTTATAAAAGGTCATTGCAGACTTAATGAATAATTAGACCTGATAACGATAGTTATTTTAGAGAATACTAGATTCAAACTACCTTAAAAAGTTTAAATTAATATTTTAAAATTCTTTGAATTTGAATGAAACTACCTTAAAAAGTTTAAATTAATATTTCAAAATTCTTTCAATTTGAATATTAAGCGCTAAAACTACTAACAGTAATACAAATAAAAAAATTCAATTAATATGATAAAGAAAATTTAATTTTTTACATAAATACAATTAGTAATAAAACAAATTTCCAATACCATGTGGTTTTGTATCAGTCCAATTTATATCACAAAAAATTAAAAATCGAATTTCTATAATGAATTAGAAAAAATAAATTTATATATTTCATTACCGTGAGTGGTTTTGCATCTTGCTATAAAGAGTCATTACCAGAATTAACTAAGAAGTAGTGTTCATAATGATATTTAATTTGCGAGAAAAATAGATTTTCTTTGATATATGAGTATTTTCGTTCATAGAGTTCCAGTGGGAAGTAAAACTTACAAGAAAATCACTTTATTTCATCTGGGGGAAAATAAAAGTTTGAGGTGGATGCACGCAAGGATGGCTCCAAGACTTCAGATGAGGCGGAAATACGACCCTGCGCTATCTGTTGCGCTATCAGAGAATGGAAGATAGGAGGGAAGAATTAAAAGTCAGTCGTGTAACAGGAATTGCTTGCAATAAAAGATCGTCTGGGGTCATGATAACCCCATGAGGATAATTAAGGGTTTTAGATGACCAATAAGGAAGTTTCTTACGACGAATCAACTTTTTCTTTCAGATTAGGGACAGGCAATAGACTTTGGTCTATTCCTATTACATAAGAGTTCCTCAGACTTTTGTAGCTAGTCTCCTCTATTTTTGCCTTATAAATCAATGCTTCCTTTTAATTATGAAAGAGAAATATATGCTGTGTCCATTCTTATCGTGGCCTATTAGAAAGAGGCATATATTACAATTGGAAAAATGCTTTAAATGATATAAAAAGTTATATTTTATATTGTTTGAGCCAAGAAATGTATTGTTGAAAAATTATGAAGTCTAATTTTTATACAGTTCCCCAGTACTGTCAGTTACTATAGTTGATAATCTTCACACACTAACATTTTAAATAAAGAAAGTTTTGCTCTTCTATGACTAAAACGGACCGGCTTATAAATTTTGGACTTCATAATTTTCGTCCAATAAACGACCGCATCGTGGAAATGCTGTCCTCTGATTGGCAAATATTCTGAGAGACGGCAATTGAAATGCTCTAAAATCGTCAGTTTTATAACTTGGTCAATATCAGTCGCAGAAGATAGTGGTTCTAACGATTAAGAAATTAGTTATTAGGCCACGATTAAAGTGAAAGCTGTGTGAAAAATATAGAAAATAATAAAGAGAAATTAAAAAAAGACTTTTTTAAAAATTATCAAAATTAAGAGTACTTTGCAGTCCCGCTTCTTATGAATATGGACAAAGCTCATCTTATGTTGAAAAGCCTCAAGTGACTTTGCAAAGTTATATCTTAATTCAGAAAGATTTAAAGAAACTATCTGCATAACCTGTGAAAGTGATTAACTTCCTATTTCCTCACCATATACAGTAGACCCTTATATATCAGGTCTATTTTTTTTTAAAAATTCAAAATTAAAATCAAGAATACTTTACTTTGTCAAAGCACTGAACTTTTCGAACTAAGAACTCTTAATTTTCTCTTTCCTCTTAGGTCTACCTTTTCACATTAGTGTAATCATTGTTCAATAAACAGTAAAATATATTTGCTTATTTTTAAAAAAGTATACCTACGGTTTATTTCAATGTTTTATATTTTTTAAGAGTATGAATGCATACTGTGCATTGCACACGATTTTATGTTTATTTCAATTAAGTTACAGATTACGAAATCTTTCTTTAAATGTGTACATTAGCAGTTCCGTGAACAATAGACCTTGAGTCCAAAAACTTTCCATTGAAACTTGAAAGTATAAACAAACTAACACGCATAACGTGAATGACATTCTTACGATGACATCTAGTAATAGATTGTGCCGTTTTAACAACGAGTTTTAACGAAACAATTACTCGTAGCCTAAAGTTAATAGGCTAAAGTTTTTATTCGCAGTTATCAACACCAAATTTAGAAAATCTAGCTAGGCTGTGTTAATGGTTTAGGAAGCATATATCCTTAATTGTCCCGCGAAATTCGATGCGTTTGAATGCCTAGTTTAGTCCAATTTGATTCAATTTCAAATATAGCCGATTAATATGATTATACGATTTTGCATTCCACGGTATTATTGGTACAGCGCGAATGCACAGATAGAAGAAATAAAGGATTAACTCTTTTAATATTGAAAAGGTCTAAATGTCCATTCAACGAAAGAACGACGGGTGCCCTAATCGCCCAAACATCTCTTATAAATTTCGTTGATTGAATACCCGAGGGACGTTCTTTGTTCGTTCAAGTTGCTCACACAGGTAGATTAGGAGAAATTTTATAGAATTCTCATTTCAACGGAACCCATTTCCTTTTAATAAATCCCTCTAATAGACATCAGCTCTGTAGAATCTTCTTTTGTATATTAGCCATAAAAATTCTAACTTTAATTTTTTTGAGACTGTAAGGAATTTCTTTTATCTCTGAAAGAGGAGCTCGAGTGTTACATCATTCTAAGGTTCCTGAATTCTAAAGGTCTTAGGAATGACAGTATTGAAAGAGCAAAGTGCAAAGGATAACAGATTTGAATGATCGTGATCTTTGTAAACTCAGCCGTTACAGTAGGATATTTATCCACACCTTGTAGCCGATCACACCAAGCCTTGAATCAGGTGACCACTCAATAGATTAAGAGGCACAGAGCGATAGTCAGTAACACAGTTGTGTAGTTCTCACCTCACTGCATGGGTATAAGAAGCCAAAGACCCTTGTGGGTTCCACTTCTCACTGCAAACTACTTTTGTCATTGCCTTGCGTGGATCAAATAAGCCTTATTTGGGGACAAGCTGCATTAAGTGAAGAGTCTTGATTCTCGGCATCTGTAATGATAATACAACTTCTACTATACCTACCGCTTGGATAAAAACCAGTTACAGAAGAATGCCGCTGTATTTTATATTCTGAAATTTCCACATCGAAGATCAGAATTTAACCCCATTGAGAATTTTTGATACTCTCTGAAAATAATTGTGCAAGTACGCAATTCCCCAACAACGTCCTTAATGTATTTATAACAAATAAATTCTAGCAGATGTTTGGTAGACTATAACTCCAGGACACTTCCATTTAACTGTAGAATCCTTGCTTCGAAGTGTGGTATCAGTTGTCTCTGGCATCCAGTCTATCAGCATGCATTCTCACTTAAGTGCCACCTAGGTGTATTATCTTTCGTGTTAACTGAAAAATTACGCAAATTGTGTTTTAAAATCATTGTAAATTGTGCCTGGAGGATGGCGTTGTTATCTGCAAACCGCAAACCTTGCAAATCTTATCTGAGCTTTTCCAACAGGTGACAATCTGAAGTAGTTATATTCCTCAAATACAAAGGTCAGAGAGAGAGAGACAACTTTTCCCATATTGTTGTTGGAGTCTGATGTGTTTCAAACGACTGGCAGTTTCTCTAGCGAAGAATTTCATCAAATTGCGTTGTTCTACGCTCGGTGGTACTTACTGTTCGCTTGCCACCCTAGAAACTTCCAGACAGAACTAAGCAGGTTCTAACCCGAGCAAGGGGGATGGTGGAAGTTTTAGCGCCTTTCTCTTAAGGTGGCACAACTGCTGTGCAGAGAGGCGGGTTCACACAAATAAATCTCGTTCATATTTGAACCACCTGGTATTCACAATTATGGTATATTCACCAGTAACTGAAACTGTTTCTTTTGTTAGATTTACTTTTCGTTCTGAATATGTGCGAGACTCATCGGGTCGTACTTCAGAACTTTTAGTTACTAGGAGCAGATGAGAAAGAAATCACAACTGGTATAATACTTTTAAATATTCCACACCATACAGGTAATAAGAATATTTTTCCTAAGGTCTTACTGATAATGCATGACGCACTGTAGTAACTGTCTGGAGTCGTTATCAAACTCGCTAAGGACCACGATGAATTATTATCTACCATGTATGTGGGTTTAACGTTTGGTAAATCTACCGTCAGGGGAAAAAGAGTTAGTATTCGCGTGTCTTATAAATATGTAGAGTTAAGTGTCGTCTCAGGTAACAGCATTAAATATTGTTAAGGCTTCGTCTTTAGAACAGGAAACCAGATGCCGTCAAATATCTGCCTTACATATGAATCTGGTTATCATTAAATATAACGCAGTGGAAGAAACGTCCTCTCGATGGTGTGGAGGGGAAAGGAGGGTGCAATCTTAGGTGTCATCCTTGTCAAGTGACCACGGTTCAAAATAGCGAGATCCATCCCAATAGAGCCGTCGTACAACTTTAATACGGAATGTTAATAGCAATAATAGTTAATAAGCAATCATTTGTGCACGGTTAAAAATTGCGATGGTGTTTCCATAGTAGTTCTCGTACGGAAACCAGGTCACGGAAAGTTAAATCTAATTGAGCTAAACTAAACCTCAAAAACCGCTATCTCCAACTTTCATACAAATGTACTAAAAATTTAAATGTTAATTTTAGTGGCCCATAGTTTTGAACGTTAAATTTTATATAAAATAATAATCACGTTATTATCTTATATCATTGCACATTTATGAAATAGTTAAAGATAGCTTTGTTACCATATGAAGAATGTGCATTTTTTCCATAATTCAATAATCCAATAAATAATTTCTAATTTGAGCATTTAAATTTGAACTTATATTCAAGGAAAAAAATAAGAACGAAAAGAGATTCTGTTTAAAATGCAATCCAAAAATTCTTCTACCATTACTTGGTACTTTTCCGTTAGCCGGGCGCAAGCGAAAAATCGCCAAATAATGTAGAATTCCGCCAAATTTTGGCGATATTTGCGCCCGCCGACTTGGTTCGCAATTGGCGACATTTACGCCCGGTGACTTGGCTGGCGTTTGGTTCACAATTGGCGACATTTGCGCTCGGCTAACGGAAAAGTACCCATTACTTTAATTTTTGAAAATCCACTCTACAAATTTGCTTCTGATATTTAAATAACTAACTCAGTTTATTTAGTAAGATTATTAAAATTGTATTCGATTCTTATATTCAAATCATGACACTAAAGAATCCATTTTTTACGCAAACTCTTTAGCCAATATTTTATTAATAGAAAATCTCGTTCATAATTGAAATATATTAATCTAAGGCATTTTTACCTTTTCCCCGATGTACCACGGAATAGTTTTGAAATGTTTATTTAACAAATGAAATGGACCCAGAACTCGGAACATCAAACAACAATTCATTTGAAAACCATTAAGATGTTTCATACAGTTTTTTCCTGACATTCAACAAAACCCATAAAAATAAGAAAGAATTGGAAAAATATTACTCTATTTGTTTTTATTAATGGACGTATCTGACACTTACTTAGTCGCGTGACCACTTCAAACATGACTTTGAGTACCTTGAATTCCCCAGTAGATATGCCTTTGAGAGCCGAGATATATACCAGTATCTGGCACAGAACATAACAGATGGTTGTAACGCATGGCCATAAATTCATGGCTTTTATCTTTATGGCGTGCTCGTCATGATCTGAAAGAGAAGGAAAAGGAGATCCCAAAAGTGCTTTAATGTAAATCCTTTCTATTCGCCGTGGAAACCACATTCACGAACATCAGAGAGTATATGTCATTTTAATAAGTTACGAAAAAAATATTTGAAATGATGGCTTGGTATTTCTTCGAATCACAGAGTAAATGAAAGGATTTTTTGGAGCGGAAAGAAGTTTCGAAAATGTCAAGATCAAACGAGAGGAGTGAAATGGTACTGGTGAGATAAAGCTGGTGAAAATTCCAAGGAAATGGAAACTCTATCTGCGCAATGATTGTAATGCCTCAGTATAACTCTTTGAAGTGTTGAAATATTTCTCCGAGAAAAGTACAAAGAGTCTATGATTTTCTTTTACGCATGTTAGTTTTTGAAAGTAAAAGATGTAGCAAACATGTTGCACGATATTATAAAATATTGCATGATATTATAAAATATTAGGCGGTATTGTATAATAGTGTACGATATTGCAAATATTGTATGACATCATAAAATATTGTACAATATTTTTGTGCTACTGGGGAATATATAGATTTATTCCTCATTCCCCAATAGCAAACAGAAGGAAAAAAACAATATGAATTCTGATTATGTGCATTACGAAATGGTTTCAATCGCCTGATCTTATATTCACACAAGCGCTAATGTCAAGTAAAAGAAAAATGGCAAGAATTTGGAAGATCGGTATTGATATTTCAATAGTTCTTGTACGACTGAAAACAATCTATAATATAATCATCGAGAACTTTCTGTGACTCTGGGAGGAGTTAAAAATAACTCCGCCCATTTAGGCTGCGTCATTATCGAATGGAACGAATTAGATTTCTGTTATTGCGCGTAAATCGCGTCAAAACAACTCAGACAGGTTTTTTTTACGTATTAAATAGCTCATTTCAGGAGTTTTACTTCTTTTTTTATTATGCTGATTGATTCCTCGCTTTAAGGACCAGGAAGTTATTATCAATTCATACATGAGTTCTGTTTTTCATGCTTTCTTTTTTGTTAAAAGAGTTCTTTTTAATATTTAAAAAGGCTCCTTCTACTTAAAGATTTAAATTTGTGATGCATGTTATTGCTAATATTTTCTTTTAGCATTTTTTTATTTCGTATTTGGTAATTCATTTTTTTCTGTTACAGGATTTAGCATTATATTTACTAAACGAAAGTAATTGTTAAAAGTAAAGTTATTAACAAAACGAAAGTTAGTGTCAATTGATACATTGGCTCAATTTTTCCTGCTTTTTTTATTACTTAAGCATTCTGCCGATGTTCATGAGATTTTCTACTACAACTTTCCTTAGTAAATCTGAGGCAATCATATCTGAGATATTGTTGGCAAGCTAAAAGCCCGTCTTAGACGGGCACAAATCTTCTAGTAAATACTAGAGTCTTCAAATTATATTGATTTATTTCTCACTGTTTTATTCAGCTTTGTTTTCAGCTTAGTTTCAGTTTGTTTTCAGTTCGTATTCAGCTTTATCTTTTTGTACAAGAATATCTTGCTATGTTTTTGAGATTTAAATCTTCTTATTTGGTTTTATTTCTATTGTAAATGCAATATTGTATTTGTATTGTCAATGCAATGGCAAAAAAAACTGTCTTAAAAATATATATAATTTCCGATACATATTTTTATATGTAGAACAAGTGTACATTAAATGACTCTGAGGGTCTTGAAATTAAGCGGAAGTTTGGAGAGTGGCTTAAGTGTCTTTCTTGTCATGTGATCGCGGTTCAAAATTACGAGGTCGGTCCTAATATAGCCCTCGTTTTATGTTAAATCGAGGCGGTAATATAACTAAACTAAACTTCATTATGCAGAACATTTAATGAAATTGTAAAACTACCCCGGTTTCAAAATAAGAAGCGACTATTGAAGATTGGCCACCAGTTAGATTCTAAAAATGGTACAGTAGAACTCCGATAATCCGAGCTAATTGGGACCAGTGCCTGTTCGGATTACAAAAAATTCGGATTACTCGAAATTCCGATAAAACTAGATAAGAAAAAGATGTGTGCTAAAAAAAATGTAAGTTATTAGTACTCAGTACTGCTATCTCTTGAATTGTTTTATTTAAAAGCAATAGAAAGAGAATATGTCTTCCCCTTTTCATTAGAATAATGGATGTGCTCCTGTATGAAGTGATCTTATCTTACGGCGAATTCCATTAGTTTCTTCAATGTGTACAAAATTATGCATGCTGAAAAAGTACTTTTTTGTTTTTAGTATGTATATTTAAATCTTTTCAGATAATCTTTTCAATTACATATAATTTTCGAAAATAAAATCGGTTCGGATTGGCGGGGTTCTACTGTATTACTATTTTTTAAAACTTCAGTTAAAAATGGAATACCTCATAATATCGATCTATAAAAAAAGAGAGCGAAGAAGCATTATAATTTCAGATCATGAAAACGTTCATATGGTAATATCTCTATGCAAAACTGCCTTTTAATTAATCTGACACCTGGAATTCATCATCATAATTACTCACCGCACTGGAATATAATTATCTTTATGAACAATCAATCTCTTCGCCTTGACAAGTATTAATTCTTTTAATAACTGCCTTCTCATTTGCGTTAGTTTTCACCAAATTTGCTATGAAATAGTTCTAGGAAACTATTAAATTATTGGTGAGCCTTTATTGATGGGAAGATAAGATAGAATGTTGACTAATTTTCAATTAGATTGTACCCCAAACATATGTTGTTTTGTGAATAATTAATAACAGCCAACTACACTTCATTAAGCACTGGAGGCTGTGATGGCTAATCAGTTGATAGTTAATATACCACAGAATAACGTCCCGTTCTACTGCTAGACGAGATATACAAATCCGTGATAAGATTTGGAGGATGTCGCATGAACCATTCCCCCTCTCTCCAGACTTCTAAGCAACGCCATTAAGAGATACTGTGGTTCCTGACGACAGATTTGACGTGTACAAATTCCGCATATACGCCGAAATTTCGGTTTACGCGGATCTTCAACCTAGTATCGTCTCAAGTTGAAACCAAGACTTTAATGTAAATGATACAGTGGCCTCTACTTTATCGGCTTTCTGGTCTTTAGATCGTAGACTCAGGATTGATAAAAGCTGTTTAACACGGTATGGTACGCATTAAAATCTAGTTGAGAATCTAAATTACCAAGCCATCAGATTTTAGATTTTTAGAAAGATTCAAAGTGTAACAGAACTGTTTTCGGAGCACGCCAAATGGCGGCCTTTGGAGGAAACGGTCAATTCATGTTCTGGAGTCAACGATGAAACATGGTGTTCTGCCCCGATGATTGTATATTTTATATGTCCTGAAGTCTTTTGTCCTTAACGTTTGTCCCTGTATGTTGTGTCCTTTTGTGTTTGATTAAAAGTTGTTGAAATAAATCAAGACCCTTTCTTTTATGACTATTCTTATCCGTAGCAGGAATTAAATCATGGCGCCCAAATGGTTACAAAAGCAGATTTTCGACCACAACTAAACTTTTAAGATGCATCCTTTGAAGGTATTCTACATCTCCAAACTGATTTATTATCCATAATCTATGTTGGGTGACAGTTTTAATAAAAAAAGTTAATCGTGTTAAATATCCCTCAATACATTTTCAACATTTCTCTAAAATACTAGTAAACGATATTTTTTTCTACAGAAGATCAATAAAATAGTGAGAATTTAAGCTGAATAAGACAGCACGCGGCAATAAACCATTATTTTATAATTTGCAATTTTTCCAACAGTGCTGGTGAGGGCGTGGCAACAAATTTATAGACACATAGTGTTCCCCGGAGTATAGGGGATAGATAACACAATTTAAAAATTTTGTTACGCAATTAACTAGTTTTCCCAGACATTATTGTTTTCTTATATTTCCTATTTTTAGGCAGCGAAAATGAAGTAAAAAGTTAAAAATTTCCTGCAAAAGATGTAGGGGGGGGGGTAGCCGTTTCCCCTCTCCCCCAAGTCTCCGCCATTGTCTTATTCTGAGCCATAAGAAGTAAATTAAAGTGAAATTCCAATTATCTGAATGAAACGGGAATTGAACTGGTTCGGATAGGTGGAAATTTGAATGATTCAAAAAATCTCAGAAATTAAATGAAAAAGACGTCATACATAGAAAAAACTTGAATTCATAAATTTTAGTTTAAAAACATAAGGTACAAGGAATTGTAAGATTTTCATAATAAAGAAACCACAATTTTGACATTTTAATTGACATGAAAACCTATTCGTACCCTAATAGCACAAGATGCTCTACAATATTGTTACGATGTCTTCAAGATATTGTACGACATTTAGAATATCGAATAATGTCGTAGAGATAACGTACAATATCTTGTACTAATAGGGTATAATCGGAAATTCGTATAATTGGGCTTCGGTTAGTAGTATGTTTAGTAGCGTGTACAGGTTTGTGTTTAGTAGTTCTACTAAACATACCATACTTTCTCAAACAGCTGTATAAGACATTCTTTCATAGGAGGAAGTATCGAAACCTCAGAATTTGTCTAAAGATAATAATTTATTTCTCCTTGAAATGCATTTTGGTAAAAATAGATAAACTAAACAAGCTCAAAATGCAGGTTTTGAAGAAATGTTCATAAAAAAGTTTTGGAAACTCCATTAAATAAATTTAATTTGACATATTGCAGAAATGTGCTTTATTTTCTGATAAACATCATCAAAAATTGAAATATCATATTTGTTTCTTCTATAATTCTGTTCGGAATTTAATGAAATAAATACAAACAGATGTTCAAAAAAGCTCTCGTAAGAATGAAGATTGACAGAATATTTGAACCTTTGAGTTATTTTTAAATGAAAATCAAATAATATTTTGTGTAGATTTTGAATTCCATGCGTAACGCTTGTCGATAAATTAATCCATGTATTTTCATTTATGTATTTTATAAAAGCTTCCTGAAAAATTCTATCTTCTAGAAAGCAGTTCTTTTTAAAAGGAAGAGATATATGTCATTGACAAAATGATTTCTGAGAATAAATTTTCTTTTCAAAAATAATTTCTCTTAAAGTATTCTTAACAATTTTTAACTAGAAATTGCAGGAATAATTTACTATAATGTGATTCTATAAAATTTATATTATTTTATTTCCTTCTAGGTAAAAAAAGGGAATTAAAAGTGAATTAAAGATATATTTAATATTATTCGTTTGAAGTATATCAATTAAATAGAAAGTATTTCTATTAATTTCGTTAAAAAATGTTTCGTTAATTTAAATTACTGGACACAATGCTATGTTCTCTTTTTTTCTAAATGCAGATACAATTTTTCTTTTATCTTCTAATTAAACATGTTTTTATGATTTTTTGCAAGATATTTCTTTTCATATTCCATTATAGGTTCCCATCAATAAACTGTATCTGCTATTTTGTGTATAAATTACAGTCAATGTGGATAATTGGTTATTATATATCATTTACCGAGGTTATTATACAGGGTGTCCAACAAAGGACTCCCTCATTTTAAAATTAAATAACTCGGCAACGGAGATCGATAGAAGAACGAAACCAGTGATATGCTTAG
>BGPR01000021.1:723360-750395 GCA_013235015.1 Araneus ventricosus | reverse complement strand
TCGTTCTTCTATCGATCTCCGTTGCCGAGTTATTTAATTTTAAAATGAGGGAGTCCTTTGTTGGACACCCTGTATATAATAACATGTTCTTATGTATAATTATCGCGTTGGTTATAAATAATAACCGGATACTCATTGGTGCATTTACGCTTTGTTGAGTATTTAATTTCAACAACGCTACAAAAGACTAAATATATTTTTTAGGAGGTGGCGGTAGTAGAGGCGGAGGGATAGATTGAACGCGCGAAAGATTCGCACGGCTTTGCTATTGAAGATTTATAATGAATATTCTATCTGTCTGGATGCTCTCAAACTACTTATTAATATTTATCATCATTGAAGCTTATTCAATTATTGGGCGCTTTCTAAAAGCTATTATTAAAAATATCCGAGAGAAAAATATTCTAAAAAAATTTCGATAATAGACTTTTATCTCTAGTAGAAAATAAAATACCTTTTAAGATACAAAGTTAATTACTTGCAATAAGAAGATTTGTAACATAAGATAGAGGATTATATTTTAAATCTTTCCAAGATTTAAAATATAATCCTTTATACTCTTATGCATAGCTTTATATAAAAAAGAATTTTTATAGAAGTAGTAGGTAATGAAGAATAAATATCACTTTAATATTAACGATATTAAATTTGTCTACATGCAAAATGAGAAAATTAAAAATTACTCAACTTACTTTCGATATCTTCCTAAGGTAAGCAAAATATTTTTCTTAAGTGTAATATTGCATACTCAGAAAATCAAATTATTGCTAGCACACTTAGAATTTTAAGTATTTTTTTCTTCTTAACGTACCTTTAACTTATAATGCAAAAAGAACTAATGCATATTTTAATTACAGAGTTCTTAAGAATTGCTAATGGGAAACTTCAAGCAGCAATTTATATTTCGAAATAATAATATTTTAGTTTAGAAAATAATCAAGTTCTGATATAAAATTTCAAATTCTGAACATCATAATAATCCTCATGCATATTTATTGCTTTATTTTGTCCTGAATTAGTAGTTCTCTTGCGTTTATAACGCTATTATAAAAGTTTGCTTCATTTAAAAAAGAATATGATTTTTTTCTGTTTCATTGTACGGAAAATTTATTTCTTTATAATATTATAGCTTAAAATTATAGTAAAACATAATTTATTTCGAAAAACATTCTAAAAACGCTGAATAGTTAGTATTATTCCATAAATTTCTTCATCTGGATGATAGAAACGCTATAGTTAGAACTGAAAATATGATCAAAGACAGTGATTTCCGTATATTTATTGCATCTTTTGTTATAGCATATATTGCAGAATCTTATTGATGAGAAAACTTCATAAATGAATTGAACTTCTCAAAAATGCTTTTTACACTGACAATTCTGCTTTATAATATAGTTTTTCCCTTTATACTTGATTTGCCTTTTAACTGATTATTTTCACATATAAAATTCCTATTTAATGAAATAGTTTTTTTTTCTATGCAATGACTTCATAAATTTTCCGGACTTTGGATAATTCCTGTATTATCGATCCCTTTTACTCACAGTTTTATCAGAAAAAAACTGCCTTGCCTTCGATACAAAATGTATTCTAAGTACTTAAAATTATATCGCTAATAATAGAACTTATTTCGATTTCTCGTTAAGTTTTAAAAGACATTCAGTTTCAAAAAAAATTATTAAGGCATTGTAAACCTTAGATCACTTGGTTGTGCAATATTTCACAAAAAGAAAAAAACAATAATACCATTCCACTTATAAGATGCTGTTTGAGGGAGATAGCTTTTAATAAACACACAACTGAAGGAAACATCCCTAACATAAAGAAGTTTTAAAAATTCCTTAGAAAGCTTAAATCAAATAAGAATATGTGATACCGGTTACTATTGAAATATTCAAAGTTATCTCGCTAGTAGTATATGTTTATGATATTCGAATTTCTCCGTAAATTTTAAAAGGTATTCAAATAAAAAAATATAAAAACGATTCATAAAGCGCAATAATTTCATTGTCCAAAATTAACAACAAGAAAAATATTTACGACAGTACGCTTATAAGACAGCATAGTTGTAGAAGATATTTAATTATAGAAAATATAGAAGAAAGAGAAGAAATAAACAACAGTGATAACAATATTCCTTTTGCGCGCCAACGCAGCAGTATCCAGTTATTGCATCATCAATATTGTCTGAAGTTAACTAACCTATTAAGATACAATCAAACAACAAAAATAATGCTTTAATTGAAATTAAAACACATTAAGATAAAATAAATGAATAAAATGGAAAAAGTAGTAGAGAACTCGAATGGCGAACTTTTTCAAAGTGCCACTCGCCATCGGAGTTCTAATACGGATAAATTTTCTGTCAAGGTAAAGACTAAATAGTCAAATAATATACCCTCTGTGGCCTGAATTTATCCAATAATTGAAATAAAGGAAAAAAAAATCTTTCTTAAATAAGAAAAACTTCATAAAGTCTTTTTTAGCAAATCCAATAGAGGGAAAAAAGAAAGTAAAATTACCTTCTACAAAAAATACCAGTTTAATGCAAAGTTTAATTTTTAATATCTCTTGTTAAATGATTTCACTTGTACTAGATAGTTGTAGAAGATCACTTTTAATAAATACACCATATGAAGAAAACAGCTGTAGAATAAAAATTTTGCAGATGTAAATAAAGAATAAAGTCCCGCAGAATGTCTAAGACCGTTTAAATTAAATAAAAATTGCTCGAAAAGCGTTTTTTTTTCTCTTAGAAGTCTTCCGTCTCGTTAGAAGGCCGAACCATCAGTTGGTTTGAACACGTTTCTTAGACAAACATTTCGTGTCCGCAAGACCAGCTGGTCTCTTCAAACTCCAGTCCACTTCTCTGTGAGTTTAACTTCGTTTAGAAGGATTTTAATTTTGCTAACAAAATGAATAAAATGGTTTGCATCACGCATTTGGCACTCATTATTCTAAAGAACTTCTGTTAAGTGGAGTCCTAACTATATTAATTCCATTTCTTCTTACTTCTGGAACCTTTCATTTATAACATATTCTCAAAGCTTTGGTTTGATAGTCCTTATATTAAAACAAAAAAACAACTATACACTTTACAATGCGCTGTGATTCTTAATTGAATCATTCAGTCAAATAAGAATCACAACATTAATTAAGCATTCACTAACAACACAGCATCTATTTCATAATCATTATTCATTTTTAAATAATTTTGAATGCATTAATAGTTGGTTAGTTAGATTATTATCTTTCTAAATTTTTGACTCGAAGAAAGTTTTAAGAAGAGAAATTTTAATTAAACATAAAACGCTTTAATTAATTAATTTCAACATAAAATTGAAATTATTTATTCACATTTCCTGTATTCTTTATAACTATTAATACATATTTACAACATCTCTGCTGAAAATAAAATATTGTATAGTATAGGGTTACGATTTTATAATTTTTTGAAGAAATTTGCAAACTTTGATTGTTGAAGTTTTATAGTTTAGATTTTGGAATTTTCATTTTTTGAAAACAAAGCAGACACATTTGTATAAGCCAATTTTATTAGTCGATTCCAACAGAAATTATAAATTTCTGAAACTTTTCTGATCTCGGCAAATAAAATAAATAGTGGCAAATGTCTCAAAACTGGACACTGAAAGATTCGAGATTTCAAAAAGGAGGCAAATATCAACTAATATGTTATAATTATATTCTGTTATTTGACAAGGAATTATGATTACAATATTTCATATCCTCCTACTCAGATGTTTCCGCCTATAAGATTTCTTATTCACTGTATCTTTTTTCTATTTAAAAAAGTATTTAAAAAGGCACAATAAAATAATTCATTCTTTATCTCGGGATAAATGCCGACACAAGAACTGTGTCAATATTTCGCTGCGCGTGTTTAGTGTCATTCATTTACACGCTACTTACCTTCTTAAGATAATGTCATCTCTTATCTTTCTTCTTTTCTAGATCTTATGTACACTCTGACCAATTTTAAACAGTTATTACAATCGTGCTTGCAACGGTAATTCTTTCGTCATTTCTTTCGGTTTTGTGGTTCGTGCATTGACATTTTTGAGACAAAGGGAAACTGTACTTAGTATTATGAACACTTTTTTGTAAGTAAAATCGTGAAACCCTAGGAAAAAATCGCGAAAGTATTACGAAAAATATATGAATTCTTTAGAAATTTACTATAATAAGTAACCTTTCACTAATTAACCCCTCAAGAGTTGCATATTTTTTGCTATATAATAAGATGACCCCTCCTGTTTTGGAAAGGGGGCTGTCGTTTTCATTCATCTAAGAAGGCATAAAATACTTGAGATGCTTATGAATTCTACGTAATTTTTTGATCAAGTTATAAAGCTAATTAATGATTAAATTTTAGTTTATAAGCCTAAAAATGGGATAATTCGATGCACGTCAATGTGACGGGCGCGAGACTTAAGGGGTTAAATCATTTCCTCTCGTACAGATTTAATACGTTTTGTAGAATAACATTTACTTACCAAGTGTGGGGTAAGTTTATTTATGTGAAGGCTTTTATTCAGCCCGAAGGCTAATATTTTTCTCTCAATCTTATTAACTTTTTTATGTTTTGTTTTCCTTTTTCTTTTAAAATAATGCCTATTAGATGCTACTGATCTCCCTTGTCTTTTGTTGGGAAATTTTCGGGCTAAGAGAAGCTATATTTGGCTTAATGCAAGCTTCTTACAGAAAACTTTTCCAAATATTTTGAATCCATTTAGAATATAGTCCTTAGCCCTTGATAAAGTGGACTCGAATGGATTCCTTGTTTGTTTAATTCGAATCCCTCAGAGTATTTTTTTTAGTTTATCGCCTTCTTTGAAGGATTTTGATTTCCATTTAATTACCAACATTATTGGTGAAAATGTTTTTGAAATTTTCAGTAAACCTGATAAAATCAAATATATATTACAGAAGTAAATAAATTAAAATAAACAAAATCTTTTGTGGCGTGATATATTAGATGGTCAGAAGTATGTGAATAGATTTTTCTTCATATAATCATATTCTTCCTATACTGTTTATTTTATACTATAAGCTTTCTTTTTCAAACGAAGACTATTACGAACTAATAGTGCAAAAGTGAAAATGCCTGTGCTGTACATAATGTATATATTTCCCTCTTTTTGTTTATTTTGTTTTTCGTTTTTTTAAAAAAATAAAATTCCCGTGTCTTGCCCATCAAACCGTTCAGTGACCGGTCTGGTCACGGGTACGGGGGTAAGAGACGGCGTTCTGTTCTGTATATTCTGTATCGTAATTATAGTCTCTTTTATATTTTTTACTATATTCTGTTCTTTTCTATACCACATTACATTCTTTTATACATTCTCTGTAATATAGAAATATTTATGATGGCTAAAACTCAGTCTGTGATATTCGATGAAGTCAATGCACGTGACTTCAAAATTGCTCGGTAAAAGTCATTACACAAGTCATCTGGCATCTAACTGCACGCATTTTACACTTGCGGTCAATTCATGAAATCAGATTGCAGTGGAGAGAGAAAAATATGGTTTTCCACAAATTATATTTTAATTTAATTATAGAGAAAGCGAAATAACTTATATTATAATTAACTATAGAGAAACCAGATACATACAGGCTGGTCATAAATTATTAGACCCATTTCAAAAATTATTTTAAAAAACTAATAATGTTACAACTAACGGTATTTTTTAAATGATAGCGCATTTTAAAACGTTTTTTTTCCAGATAGGTAACGTGCCTTTACGGTGATCTAGGTGGTCGTAAATTATTGAATATCTTCCATGTTTGAGAGCCATTATCTGCGAAACTATTAAAGCTAGGAGAAAAATAAAAGCATATATTTGTAGGGAATTTCACTCTCTTTAATTTGCTAGATTAATTGTAATGCGAAAACTGAATAGTTTTCGAGATATTCAAGAAAAACTGAAGAAGGAAACCAGAAAACGCTCATCGGCTTTTGTGGATCGGTAGCCATTGCGTAGGGAAATCTCTCGTTATAGCAAATTTAGAACGCCGTAATGGTATGCCACATATCTGAAAGAAAAAGTTTTTTATTTTCTCTCTCATTTAAAAAAAGCTCATTTGTACATTAATAGTTTTTTTATTAATTTTTGAAGTGAGTCCAATAATTTATGACAACTGCGACTGAAAGAGATACATCTTAAGGTATTACTTAGCAATTATCTATTGAATAAACAATATTTTTGCAATTTACATTATTCAAAATATGACGAAAGATATTATTTTTGAGTTTCAATATAAATATTAAAGAATTACATATAACTGAACTTTCAGTACTCCACTGTCAAAACGAATGCGAACATTTCAAAAATTATATTTTAAACATTTCGGTTGAATCAAAGTAAACTGAAGTCATTCTGAAAGCGACTTAATTGTCACAAAACCCTTTGCCTTTCATTGAAATTCTATAAAATTATTAATTACATCTTTGCTTGACAACCTTAAACATTTTATACCACTCAACTACTTTTAATCTGCGGCGTACAAAAGTTTTCCTCACTACACTCAGATCACTTTACGACGTCCATTTCTCTCACAGAGAAGCAATATAACTTTTTCCCTCATTACCAACATTATTAATTTCGCACAATTTTTATCACGAAATGTGCCATTCCCACTTAGAACTCATTTTCTTCATACATCCTATTCCTCTACCATAAAATGTAATTAATATCACCTCTTTGATAAGGTTGGAGAGTGAAAGTATTTTCCGTTCTATCATTTCCTGGGGGTGAGATAATGCACAAAGTTATGCAGAGGAAATAAACGGTGAATTTCACTAACGACACAGTCACAGTTAACGAGGGCTGCTCTTTTACAGGGAAAACTAAAACACAACCCTTCCCTCATTATAAAGCGTCGTTAGTCTATGTTCCTGCTGTTATCGTGCGTTAGAGAGTTTTTTAGCGTTAAGGACGGAACAACGATTTGCCATTTTTTTAGTGTTGTTGAAGTCTTTTTGTCGCTTTATTGTGCACTATTTGACTCTTAGGTTGAATAATATTTTTAAAATATGAATTAATTTATTATGATCTTCATAACTTCCTTCTCTAGGAAAAATTTTCGTAAGATTTTTTCTTAATTGTTTTGTACTCCCTTCTTGAAGCTGTATAACTTATTCTTCAAATACACTTGTAGAACAAATGGTGGAAAACACATCTGGAACTTCCGTTTTTTGTAATTTTCCTATTTAGGTATACTATCATCCTATTTAATACATTATAATCCATATTTAAAAGCATAGCATCTTGACGGTAATTCGCGCCTTTTTCATAGAAATCAGAAACGAAAATGCGAGAACCAACTTTTAGAAGGACTTCTTTTTTATCTAAATCATCTATTAAACTTTTTATTTACAATAAAACTAATATTGCGAGGTAGAGGATGAGTCAAAAAGTTAGTTGCACTGATTGAGAAAAAAAGCCAAGATAGAAATTTTGCAATAATGGTATATGAATATTAAAGTTCCATATAAAAGTTACTTTTCAATGTAATCGCATCCTTTATTTTAACACTTTTCTAAGCGTGGCAGAAGTTTTTCTATATGTCCTGTGAAGAATTTCCGTCTAACATCCAACCCAGATAGCACGTAAGTTTACAGCAAGTTTGATTTTGACTTGATATTACATTGCCATAGCAAATTTGACGCGTCAAACTTGAAGCGAACTTGTGGCAAGTTCGCCGTGACAAATAGCGCCACTTCCTTGCACTGAAAGCTTGCTGCAAGTTTGCAAAACAAGCTTGATGCAAAGATAGCACAAAAAGATAATTAATTATCTTTGTCTCTGTTTTCGAAAAAACATCCGATTTTTAATAGCATTTCCTAGATCGTCCTTCTTTTTATTAATTCAATAAATCAATGATAATTTGTAAAAAACTAACTTTTTTTAAAAAAAATTTTGAAACATTTTCCATCTTTTTACTAAATATAACACTCGCACTTTAAAGAAAACTATATCGCCTTTTTCTTAATGTTTTTATACACAAAATTAAACCGAAAAAACAATCAATGTTTGTTGAAAAATAATAACTTATACATTTTGTCCTATTTTAAAGTAATTACTTTTGAACTCTAATTTCATAATTTATTCTACTAGCAAAACGTAGTTATTAGCGAAAATCGCTCTCTCTTTGACTTCAAATCATATTATCAACTAAAAAAAAATAATGAAATCAAGAAAACAGTTTAAAATAAATCGTATACGAATCGAATCGAACGATGTTTTAGCGAAATCTATCTTCTCCTCTCAGTTTAACTGTCCGAGTGGTTAGCGCGTCAACTTCGGAACCGGTAGATCGCGAGTTCTAATCCGGGTTGTGTTCGTACTGTTTTTGCTATAATTTGCAATGAGTTTGACGCGGCAAGCTTGCTGCAAGTTCGTCCTATGGTGACTTCGAAGCTTGCGTTAACTTGCCGCAAGCTTGTTCCACACTTGCACTCTTGTCGTGTCAAACTTGCAGCAAGCTTGCAGATTTGCAGTGCAAGCTTGCTGCAAACTAAAATTGCTATCTGGGAATGACCTTAGTTGGGTCACAGCTGCTGGGTTGAACAGAAACTTTACAAAATTCCACATGTGAAATGTCTAGATCATTTGCGATTTCGTACATTACACGTTTGTTTGCAAGAATGTTGTCATTCACACGAGCAGTGATCTCAGTATTTATCGAAGTTGATATTCTTCCCTCGTAGTAAGCGTCATCAACATTGGTATGTCCGTTCTTGAACAAGTTTCTCCATTTTTTTACACGATATTGCTTTTCACCATGCACTTAGTGCAACTGTCGATAAATTTAAGCGCAATTGCACCTTTTTGCCTACAAGAAAACGAATCACTGCATGCTTTTCGAATTTGGACATCACCTGTAGCTGCCGAGACATATTCACGATTGATTAGCAAGGAAAGTAAAACTGTCCCGTTTAAGCCGCTTTGTCATGCGTTGCGGATAAATGTGTCCAATGTTGCCCCCAAGTGTCAAATAACTACATATTTATTGTACCTTTAAGCTTCTCTTCTTCTACCACGATTTCTTACGAAGGAGTGCAACTAAGTTTTTGACTGACCTACGTAGAATAAAAAATTATCATATCTTCTGCATTACGATGCAGATGTACTTTGTGTAAGGAATATTTTATAAGGCAGTATGGAAAGGTAGTACATGGCTACAAAGTACAATAAAGCACCAGAAGTAGTGTTGTCCCCAAAATATTCCAATATATTTACTCAAAATGGCGCATATTTTATTTTTACTCGTAGTATTATGAAAAGAACGTGGAGCATGCATTATACATATACACCTTCTGCCTTTGGTCCATGCAATCCAAAATTTGATATACATCTGCAATTTTTCGGCCAAGACCACACACCAAATTTCATTATTCTTGTTTATTGCATTTTTGCCCACATACTCAAGGGCAGAGCAACAGACAGACGATCTACCCGTTGATGGATTTACTCCAAAATATTTTAGATATCTATACAATTGTGCCTTAAAAATTGCACATATGCACAAATCCAATCATCTATCTTTCTGTTGTGTATTATCACGTCCACATACATGAATTAACAAAAATTAATACATGCGTACAAATTTATATATGAAATCATATGCCGAATTTCATTGACCTATCTCGCAACGTTGTTGAATTATCGTGTTCATATGCACTTGGACTAACAGACGAATATAATTTATTTTCATACATTTTACCCAAAATTTGATAGATATCCACAATTTTAGCTTAGAAATCTCTTTCCAAATTTTATCCGCCTATGTCGTTGCGTTATTAGTTATCATGCTCATAGACAGATAAAATTTCAAGAATGCTTTTTCAGACTCAGGGAGGTCCTTGGAAGTCTATAGCGAGAATCAGCTGTCTTTTGAATTTCGGATGTTTTTTCAGGGCATTTAAGATTCTTAAAAATGCAACAACAATCCAGTATCTCCCTACCCCAAAAAATGACATCAAGTTAAATTGCAGAGAAAATGTAACTGGAAAGGTGTTAAGAATAATTATTCCGTTACTTTTCCAGTAGATTTTGCATCTACTTTCTTAACCTTTTATACGGCCATTTTTTCTATTATCCCAAAGTAATAAAATGACTTTGGGATTCAGATTAATTTAAGAAAATAAATGCATTTATCTTATTGGAGGACATAAATGTTTTTGTTAATTAATTTTAATAATTAATAATTAATTATCAGGTGAAGATCTTTATTCTAATTCGAGATAAGACATTGCAACATCTAGTTTTTAGTTTCATCGAAAAATTTGGCGAGAACTTGATCCAATCTTAAAAATTCATTTAAAAATTTATGGTTTGGTGAAGTATATTTCCCACAGCATTAGAAAGGCTTAAAATCGTTCTACATGAAGATAAAATCGCACCATCTAATCTAAAAACTATTTGTGAAGTCAATTTTTTAAAATTTTAAATTTCTGCTGAAAAAACAGAAAATCTGTAAAAATAAGTTTTATAGAATGAATTGCTGCAGAAAACTACTTCTTATCTGTTTTAACTTTTATATGTTATTCTGCGCTGCACGCTTCATATTGTATAGAATGTAATTTTACCCATGTTCTACTTTGTATCAAAGTGTAGAAAAGCTTTATAAGTTGTTTCAAAGAAGAAATTTCCTTTGAAATTTTGGAAGAAATTTTAAGCACAAATTTTAAACAACTTATGAAAGACCATTTCATTATTTCCTCTTCTTTAGAAGAAACCGCCGAAAACTTACATTTTCTTTTATATTAATTTTTAACGACTTGCCACAAATTTAAAGAAAATAAAACTGTAACTTCGCTTGATTCAGTCTGACATAATGCTTTGACTCTGACAAGAAGTTTATGGGAGAAAGTTTCGTAAGAACTTTCTCGGCATCTTTCTCTGTCTTTAAATAAGAACACTCGTTTGTTTACTCGAAACAGTCAGAAAAGCTTTGAAATATGTTTTGCAAAATTCCAGACGCTTGTGTAAAACTATTCTAACTCAAATTTATATTTTCCTTTACTCTTTTAAGTGGAAGATTATATTTAAAACAAGTTATAAAGGTTTTTATTTCACTTTTCACACCAAAAAATAGATTCTTCTTAAAGTTTTGTAACCACATGGAAAAGTTTTCTTGAAGTTTATTTCCTATCCGATATTTGATACGATAGGAAATAAACTTCAAGAAAACTTTTCCATGATTTCCTATCTTATCAACTATCGGACAGGAAATAGATAAAATATAATATTTTATATTTTTCTATATAAAAGAGCAATATATTTACAATTTTATATATTTCTATTTTTATATATTTATGATTTATATTTTATAATATTTATTATATATTATATTATTATACATAATATATTATTATATATTTTATATTATTTCTATTTTATATATTTATAATTTACAATTTTATATATTTCTACAAGCAATTCATTTTCTACGGGGAAAAGGCCGCAGTGGCCTAATGGTAAGGTGTCGGCTTCGGAAAAGGAGGGTACCAGGTTCGATACCCGATTCCAATGAAGATATATCTAGTCTGTTGCATGCTAAATCATACGTAGGGAGCCAAACGCCCTCCCGCTGCTATGGTGCAACACCCCGAACCAGCCCACTCCACTGTGCTTAAGGCATTAAAGAGCCGGAGGGGAGTTGGTGTGGAGCGGAAGTTTGGGGGATGCCAGCTCATGTGTCGTCCTCGTCATTTGACTGTGGTTCAAAATTGCGAGTTCCGTCCCAAAAAACCAATCTACGGGGGAAAAGAAACGTAATAGCGAATTCGTCGGTAATTTTTTCTGTGATCATTTCTATTTTCAATTCGCATCATGTTTGAATATCATCTGTAATGCGAATATATTTTAGTCAATTCAAAGGAAAAATCTAAAAATTGATTTTATTTTTGAATTATTTTTGTCAATTGAATGTATTCGTGTGTTGAGTCACCAGAAATCGCAAGTGATTTATTTTGTAAAGAATCTTAACTTATTCGAGTGCCTAACTTCTCTACAATGTGTTCAATTGAAACAACAATAAAAGTATCTTTCTTTGTTGTTTCAAATATTTTTCAAAAAATATATTTGAGCACATAGAGAACTGGACTGTTTTTATTAAAGTTTTATTTCGCAATTGTTGTATTCAAAATGTTGCATACTGTTTGCTTGTTATTATCTTTTAAATTATTAATTTTACCAATATCCAAGCGACTACTTATTTTGCCCCGATAACTTTAGGCGCGAAGAAATGAGTTTTAACACTCTGACTCCTAAGTCGCCCGTAACCGGCCATTCAACTTTTATACTAGTGGGGCGGATTTCGGCCGATTGCTGTTCCGAAAGGGAGGAGAAGGCAGTTGGGCGAGTGGTCATTAAAGGGACCCTTAGGGGAGAGATGAGAGATGAAAGCCCTGCCATTGATATCTCCCACCACCTGTAGTGAGGAGAAAAGGGGGAACGGGGCGGACGAATCCATTCCACAGATCAATTAGTAAGCAAACCTTTGTGTACAACTGTACTCAGATTTTGAGAACTCTTAGTAGTCAGAGGGTTTAATGAGAAACAGAAGAAAACGCACTTTTTTTATTATGCATTCTTTATTACGAAATCTCGATAATATTTTAAACACGAAATCTTATGAAATTATACAAATAAATAATAGCAATCTATTTTTGAACTGAGCATGAAAAACAGAAAGATCCCCGAATGGCCACTTAAAAAGTAAATGTATAAACATTATCGCTTTATTTATGAAAATTTCTAATTATTTATTTATAAATCATCTTTTAATTACTGAAACTGCTTCATATTAAAAATAAATCGTTACTGCCGTTTTCAGTTTAAAGCTTTTAGTTAGTTGTTTTTATTTTTGCATCCAATTATTTAATTTTACTTTTTGATAAATCGGATTATTTTGGTCCCAGCAGATTCTAGTAGACCAAACTCCTCAATATTTCGTTACGGTCATGGCTGCATTTATTATGTTTTGCATTATTTAAAAAAAATATTATTTGTAATTCACTTATCGAAGGTAAGATTTATTAATTTATTTATGACTATATACAAACTAAATATTTTTACTGGAGAGAATCGATAATATCTAAAGTAATCCATAGGTGAAATATAACGATCTATAATTTATCAAGCCAGTGCCTGCCAAGCAGACACTTGGGGGAAGAGAATAGAGATACTTATTTATTAAAAAAATAAATATAAACTAAATCCCGCTTTCATAATTCGTTATTTTAACTTGATTAACTCAAAATTTTATTGCACAGCAGCAATTTATTAAGAATATAAAATGATAATTTGCTTTTCAAGGGTTAATACTTGACAATGGATGCATATCTGATGTGATTTATTTCATTTCTATTGCTATTAATGCTGCAATTTGATAAGAACTTTCATGCTTTACCGAAAATTATTCAATTTATTATGCCAAAAGTATAGGAGTCAAAAATATGTGTGCACGAAAATTCATGTTGTCACATGAGAACATAAAGTCTGATACAGCCAGTTTGTTTTTCCTTTATTATGAGTTATTAGGAGTAATTATCTGATGACTGAAATGCCTGATATGCTCATAATTCTCACTAAAAGCGATTTTACCGTTACGAATTCTTCCAACATTTTCTTCATCATTTCTTTAAATAACAGGTATGCGTAATTATGCTATGGGTATCTGTTAAGACTGCAGATAAAAACCGCACTCTTCAAGCAAGCTTTAATAGTTGATACAACAACGAAACTTCGTTTCCCATGAAATAACAATGAGACCAGGGATTCTGTGAGAAAGAGTTGTCTTCCAGAAACATGCATTGTCCATTAGCTTTAGAATGGAAATACATTGAGGGATCTGCACCGTTTCGAGGTTTTGAGATGGAAGTGGGGTAAGAAAAAGAAGGTACCTAATGACTATCCTCTGCAAACTGAAGCTTTTCTCTAAAACCTCAAGTGCTTTATAAACTTGATTAAATGGTTTTCGATGTAGTGTAGCATACCAAAATCAATCTGTGTTTGACTTTGAGATTTTATTTTTTAATTTCTATTTTGAAATGTTGGAGATCTCCTGATTTAATGAAATAGAGTAAGAAAAGGGAATAATAATTACAAAATCTTAGAAGTAATTGCTGTTTGATGCCGTAAAGTTTTCAAATTTCTGTGCAGCTGGAATGTTTTCGGTTCTTTACAGTTATTTTCAAACTATAATATGAACCCACTTTGGGAGAATGTATGGAAATTATATTTCGAAGTCCCGTTTTCAAAATTATTAATGTAGTATTATTATACGGTTTAATTTATAATATATTCATATTAACATATATTCTTATCAATATTTATCCTGATAAACTTTGTTTCCATAATTTTATTTTATGCCTATTATAATTACAGGGTGGTTATGAATTATTGAACCCATTAAAAAAATTTTAAAAAAATACTAATAATGTTACAAATGCGTTTTTCCTAAATGAGAAAGCAATTGAAAAGAGCTTTTTTTCTCGTATGTGGCATACAATTACGGCATTCTAAATTTGCTACAGCGAGAGATTTCCCTACCCAATGCTACCGATGATCAGAAGCCGATAAGCGTTTTCTGTTGTCCTTTTTCAGTTTTTCTTGAATATCTCGAAAGCTATTCAGTTTCCGATTTGCAATTAATTCAACAAATTAAAGAGAGTGAAATTTCCTACAAATACATGCTTTTATTTGTCTTCTGGCTTTAATAGTTTTGCAAATAATCTCTCTAAAATGGCTCTAAAATGGGACATGTTCAATAATTTACGATCACCTAGATCATCGTAAAGGCGCGTTACCTGTCTGAGAAAAATCTTTCTAAAATGCTCTCTCATTAAAAAAACCATAGTTGTAACATTATTAATTTTTGATGGATGCAATCATTTAGGACCACCTTGTATTTTGCCAGAAGTTTTACAATTTAACAAAAAAGAATAATTTATGTTTGACAGTGCATTTGTATCGAAACCCTTTTTATTTTTTAATGCAAATGAAGCACTTAAAATGTTACCTTTCTCGTGATACAAGAGGTGTTTATTCTGTTTTAATGTCATTAATTCGCATTTGCTTGCTAATAATTAAGAAAAAGCGTTCGTCTCATAGAGTGCTACCAGTTGTTTGCATGAATCTTATGTCGAGAATCTGTTTAAGCTAGAAGGAAGAAAAAATTTCAAGCAAACATTACAGCAATGTTAATGTTTAACTTTTACTTATGTTATTCTTTGGCTGTTTCGAAAGCTTTCGATTTTATGAAAAAAAAATACATATTATTACCCTGTCTTTTCTGAACAATTTAAAACAATCCGAGTTAAAAAAATTCCATAATTCTGAAATTTATGAAGGAAAATGTATGAGCTATTCAACATAAACATTGAGTATGGCCATATCTTTAAAGCGCTATATGTCAAAATGTGTGTTTTTGATATTGCGCGCACGATATCTCAAGAACTATTGAATATTTTTACATACAATTTTTACTGAATATGTATTGTGCAATTTTCTGCAAATTGAACCAGATTTTTGTACATATTTTCTCCAAAGAAGGTTTTTGGATGGTTAGAAAAGTTGAAATTTTAACAATGTTTAACATTCTTATTTTAAATTGGTATATAAAATAGAAATTAAATTTAATTGTTAATAGATTGAGGTTTAGTTTCTTAATCAGACTGTTTGGATTACTTAGATACCCAAAATATTGTGTTTAGACAAATATTTTATTCGTAATCATGCGCGCAAGGTGACTGTCTCATTTTTCTCCGAAAATTATATCCATATTTATTATTCTCCCAAAAAAATACATACCTATATAAAGGTTTGAAAATGTGCAAAAAATAAGAGAAAGAACAGATATTTTTCTAGAAAAAATATGTGAAATTGTGAATTTCATTGTTTCAGACATAAAATGTATCGAATTTGACAGCTTCCCCCATTTTTTCGAGGTTTAAGAGTCGTATGTCCCCTTGATTTTAGTTTAGGTTGGTTAGATTAACTTTAAATTTTAAAGTTACTTGAGGATTGTTTTTGGTCTAAATTCATAATCAGACCCATATGCAGAATTTTTATTCTGTGGACAGTGTCTCAAATCCGTGAAACTCGAATGCCGAAACTGAATCAAGGCCAGGGTGCCACTTCTCTGCTTTGGATTCTGTACCAATAAAAGTTGAGAAAAGAAGAAAATTGGATCCAATTAATGTTGATTATATGCAGGATTAGGTTTGATTCACAGACTAATTCTTAAATATGTGTAGTTTATTCTTTTAATACCTAATTATTTATTCTTCTAAATTTTTCTATTGTAAGAAGATTATATAATTCATCACTCTGTTTGATAAGTTTATTCTAGACAGGATTGCTTACATTTGCTAAAGATCAAAGTGGTTTTAGTATTTTATAATCTTTTTTCTTGTGATTATAAAAATATTTCGAAATCCTTCATTTTCTTCGAATTGTTTTGTTGCTCCTGCTCTTTGTTTCTTCCTTTGTTAGTTTTTTTCTTATACTTAAGACTCAAATAAATTCGAAGTCATCGTTTGTGGTAAAATTGTAGGTTACCAAAATTATTGTTCTCATTCAATACAGGGAGTGATGAAAATGCTACAACCATAACAACTATCCCAGATAGCAATTTTAGTTTGCAGCAAGCTTACCACAAATTTGTCATGACAAGAGTGCAAGTTTGCCACAAATTTGTCATGACAAGAGTGCAAGCTTGCAGTAAGCTTGCAGCAAGTTAACGAAAGTTCCGAAGTCACCATGAAACAAACTTGCAGCAAGCTTGCCACGCAAACTTATTGCAAATTATAGCAAAAACAGAGTACGAAGCACAACCCGGGATTGAACTCGCGACCTCCCGGTTCAGAAGAGGAGACGCAAACCATTGAGCCAGTTGAACTCTGAGAGGAGAAGATAGATTTCGCTAATACATCGTTCGATTCGATTCGCATACGATTTATTTTAAACTGTTTTCTTGATTTCATTATTTTTTTTTAGTTGATAATATGATTTGAAGTCAAAGAGAGAGCGATTTTCGCTAATAACTACGTTTTGCTAGTAGAATAAATTATGAAATTAGAGTTCAAAAGTAATTACTTTAAAATAGGACAAAATGTATAAGTTATTATTTTTCAACAAACATTGATTGTTTTTTCGGTTTAATTTTGTGTATAAAAACATTAAGAAAAAGGCGATATAGTTTTCTTTAAAGTGCGAGTGTTATATTTAGTAAAAAGATGGAAAATGTTTCAAAATTTTTTTTATAAAAAAGTTATTTTTTTAACAAATTATCATTGATTTATTGAATTAATAAAAAAGAATTACGGTCTAGGAGATGCTATTAAAAATCGGATGTTTTTTAAAACAGAGATAAAGATAACTATCTCTTTATTGTGCTATCTTTGCGGGATGCTTGTTTTGCAAAATTGCAGCAAGTTTGATTTGCAAAGGGGGTGGCGCTATTTGTCACATCGAACTTGCTACATGTTCGATTCAAGTTTGACGCGTCAAATTTTGCCATGACAAGTCAAAATCAAACTTGCTGCAAACTTACGTGCTATCTGGGATATAAAGAGATGAATTACTAGATTTTAATAATTACTTAGTTTATAAACTTGCTTTAATCAAATGACTTTTTTACAACTTTATATAATTGGATTTACGTAAGCACTTTTCATTGCTCAGTGTATTATAATCTATTCAAATATACAGGGTGACTTTTAATTAACCAACAACTTTTAACTGAAATAACTTCTCAAAGTCTCACTAGATGTCGCCACGAATGCATGCAGTGGCAGAGGGCGTAAAAGGAATTTGTTTCGAATCAGTTACACGCCATTTTGAAAATGTCTCCCAATGTGTCACATTCAACCGATGATGGTGTATTTATTGTTAAAATTGGTATTTACGTGGAGAAAATGCCACATTATTGCTACGGAAGTGGTCTTACACAGTATCCTGGTACAGTTATCCTGGGGAATTGCATTGGCCACCTTATTCACCAGATCTGAATCCATGTGATTTCTTTATTTGGGGTCGTATGAAAGATTTGGTGTACAAGAAGAAGCCGACAGACTTTATTAGCCTCAAAAGGTCCATAACTGACTCATTTTCAATCATTAAAAGAAAAACTCTTGAACTTGTAACTGGCAACTTTGTGACTAGGTTGCGCTATTCTATCACCTCTGACGTTTCTCACTTTGAAAACATTCATAACATAAAATATTTTTCAACGTTATTTTCAATAAAAAAATGTTTCTAGTGCTATCTGCAACAGCTCAAGAGTTATTTCAGTAAAAAGTTGTAGGTTAATTAATAGTCACCCTGTAAATAATAATGAACGTCATTTCAAATAAAAGATTGCAATTAAGAGTTTGAATTTTAAGCACTTTATTCAATCTTAAGCCCTTTTCAATCAAATATGCGACTATAATGTATTAAAAATGATTATAAAGTTAATTAATCATTGAAGTAATTCAAAATCTGAATTGTATCACTACAATTCTTATACTAAATGAGATACGACAATGCACTGTGATCATTTCAAACATAAAAGAAAAATTTCAATTTTATGCAAAGTATCAGTATTTACCGCGACTTATTGATACAAATTGAGATTTAATGACTTTTGCAGGAAATTAATCATTGCATTTCCTACATATCGTTCCACAATTAAAAAAAATAAAGATACCTAGAATAGTCATCAACAATAGGTTTTAAAGATGTCTTCATATCGTATAAGATTTCAAAGACCACAATGGGGAAATTTAAATTTGTCATTATCAAGAGAAGGCATTTCTGAAAAATTAGGATCCGAATAGCTGCGGTATACTGTCACTTGAGAGTAAGTGTTTGACTAACGCAAAGCCATTTCAACCTTAATGAAAATTTCAGAGATTGACAACAGTCATGAGGATAAGTATTAATTTAAAATCCTCGTTCCTGAACATGTCTTTCTCTAAATTTGATACAAATGTTATAAAAATATTTGCTGTATTTATGTAGCATCGGAGCCTAGGTCCCAGAGATAGACAGATTAAACACGTTGGTTTGGTATTTCAAATATTTACTGGAACACTTAGGTGGACGAAACAAACATTAAGACGGTACAACATAAAATAAAGAAGATAGGAGTAAAGAATTTTAGGAGGGCGTTGCTTCCCTGTAAGTCAAGTTAAGTTACATCGCAAGCAATTTTGGTTCAGACATCGCTTTCCGTCTCTCAATCGCGCACAGTCTGTTCTTCTCAAAAGCCGGCTCAGTTCTGTCGCCAGCAAGAAAAGAGATCCGTCGTGTCACGTGACGTCTGCTCGTAATCGTCGGTTCTAAACGACGGCTTCAGACGGCATTCTTGACGATATGTGGGCGGAATCCCACATTTATTATTAACTAAAATATTCTTTGAATGAAATAAATATTTATATATACAATGTGGTCCGTAATGACGGTCTAGATTCAGCTTTGCACTATTCTTGACTCTTTGCGGATGAGATGTGTCCTAAGAACTATACTTCTGTGGCTCCTAGTTTTAGAGAAAATTGCTCTAAAAAGATGCCGTTCATATGGTTAGAAAGAAATTTTATATTTGAGGGTGGAAAATAGCGATGCATGCATGAGGAATAGTGTTTACAGGGGCAACTATTAAAAATGACCGCCTTGCATATCAAGACGTAATAGCACGAGCTTTGGAACTGTAAGTAGCAGAGGAGCGATTTTTTTACTGCCCACGCCGACCGTGCTTACCCAAAGGCTGTAAAGCATGCCACGACTCGGTGGGAAGAGTAATTTCAACACAAATATTAAGGTATCCGCATACGTTCGAAAACCCATTTTTGACCAAAAATCATATTTTTTTTAAATCTCTTATCTGAAAGCCTATTGCTTTTAGTTTTCAAAACAGTTTTTATTTTACATCTATGATGATCAGAAGTGAAATTAGAGACATTTTAGTAGAACTTGACAGTTGAAAATGGAGTAGTAAATAATACGATAAAGAAGCATTTTTCATTGTTTTTACTTAAGATATTTAAATTTTATTGTTTATTTTTGTTTTATACTATTTTAAATATACCAGGTATTATTTTGAAAGATTTTCAGTGTGAATTTCTCTGTTTTCTATGACATTGTTGCAAATTTAGGTAGTTTTGAATCATTGAAGTATCTTGATTCGCCGTTAATGATGTAATTTTTGATAATAAACGTAGGAAAAGTACATAAATTCTACTTATGATCAATATCAATCACTAAAAGCATCTCTAGATCAACTAATAGGCATTATAAAGTTATTTGACTGAAAAACAATATTCAAATCTATCGATGGCGGCTGAATGATAGAAAACGATAATGACACATAAGGCTCAAGAAAACGACTAAAAAAAATTTCCAATCAGAAAAATTTTAAAAATGTGCTAAGCTGGCAAAAACTAAGGACTAGCCTACAAAACTGGGGAGTATTGAAGAAAAATTCTTTTTTCTTCTCATTGTAAATTAAAAACATAAACTTTAAACTCATTTTTCTCGAAACGTGATTTTTTGCAAAATTTTCATTTTTCAAACACGATAACTAAAATTCAACTTAAAATATCCGTCTCAAATTTGGCATACATATTATTTATTATATTGTCTAGGTAATGAACCAAAATATAAGTGAAATAATGCTCCATTAAAAAGTTATGTATGTTTTAAGGTTTGAAAAAAGGTCAAAATTCTTTAAAAATTCATGATTTCACACTAAAACTCTTATAATTTGCATGTTTTTAGATACATTGCAAAACTTTTGCTTCAGGACCTAGCCAATAGTTGAAGGATTATATATGCTAAAGGATTTATCATTCTGATCATTTCTTTTTGAACGAGGGTGTTTGAAAAAAGGTCAAATTTAGTGCAAAAAATTTAGTGTTTTTTCAAATTTTTAAAAATATATTTAATTCATTTAACTTTTTTCTATGATTCATTAAGTTTTAACATAAATGTCATATAAAAATACAAAAATATTGCTTCAAATATCATTATTTAAAAAAAGGCCTCCGAACGTAGTCGGATACCTTAACTCAATACTACAATACAATATAATATAAAAATACAATGTAAAACAATATAAGTGATATAATACAATATCAGTAATACAATATAAAATACAAATGGCAATATAAATATAATAAAATACAAACATAAATAATCAATAAATAAAAATATACATATTAAAGAAATAAACATACGTAAAAATAAGGAAAAAATGAAAATTAGAAGGCAAAATTAGGAAGAGGGGAGTTCTCAAATGCAAAAGCAGCATGAAGACGAACAACCAACTTTGTTTCTATTGTATTTGGAATTCGAAACGTCGATTTTTCGAAAATGACCCCATAAATTACTTTTAATAATGGTCCCATAAATTTCTACAAATTGCTACCGTTTTTCCTATTGCTCTTGTTTTAAGTATGGTTCTTTTTAAGTAAATCGGATATTATTATGTCATCGATTTTCAAACGCGATTCTCTGGAAAACTAGGTGTCATAGAGGCATGGTTCTTTGGACATTTTGCATTCTCTGAGGATGTGGAATCGCACTATGCTGAGTTACGCGGTCATTACAAGAAACCCTTCACAATTGTTTGCATTGATTGCATTTTTCATTTATAATTACGTTTTCACAACATTACTGTTAACCCTCTGACCGTCGATTTCAAATAGTTGGAAGCAAGTCTGTCTCCTGCAGCATACTGCGACTTTCACAGGCTAATGTTTTTACTTAGCGTTGGGTCGTATTATACTAATAAAGCTTTGCATATAAATAAGAACTCGCTTGGCTCAACGGTATTTGCATATGTTTGCGAACGTTGCGTGAGTTAAACATATACACAGTCAGAGGGTTAATAGGCGATATAACTTCTATTCCTAAACTAGATAGACATGTGGTTTGAACCATTATTTAGATACCAACAGAACGTCATCACAGCACTTATATGCATGGCCACAAAAGTTTCCTAAAGCATCGGTCCACAATTTTCGAACCGTCATAATTCTGTCTAATTGAATTTTTGTTCTTTTTTATTCATATACCAAGCTTAAAATGAATATGATTTGAGTTTATAACATATATCTACTCCACCAAGATCTTCGTGTGCATTAACAAAGCTACCTTAAAAAGACTCAAGACAAATGGCTCATGAAAAAAGGGACTTTTTTTATTTGGGAGGAATTGGGAGGCCCACAATTCCTCCTAAATTCAATCGCTGGCATGTACCATAGGGAATAAAACAAAAAGGAAGTAAGAAAGGGAACGAAAAAAATGTTCATCTGTGTTTTTGCCCTGTGGATTCGGTGAAATTACAACCAGAAAGGCTTACAGTTTTCTTAGGGTAAAAAAAGCAGAACAACAGAGGGATACCAGAATGCCGTCTTCCATTTTCTTGGAATGCGACTGGAGTAGCATTGATTTTGGAGAATTCTTGGGGTCCTCCCTCCGGTCTTAAATAATTTCTACTCTTTTTTTTCCCCGAAAGAGATATTTGCACTGATTTCTGGATATCTCTTTCGCATCAATGATTTTCTTCCTCCCCTCTTTTTCTTATCCTCTTTATACTCACCATCGATTGTTTCTGAAGGACGTAACTTCAGTTGACTGTTCTTGTAATATTATCAATTACTTCATAAAAAAATTCAAATATTTTCTCTAATAACAAAAACCCTTTTCAATAACAATGCCCAGAGCTCTTTGTGAACTTAAATGTTCTGTTGAAGAGCTGCACATTGTACTATTACAACGTTAATAATATATCGGAATTTTAAGTCAGTTGTAAAAAAATTTTAAATAAAATCGTTTTGATTAAAATTTCTTTAACTGAATGTCCTTTGGTGATTTGAAATATTAGGTATTTGTTTTTCAAAATATTGATTTTTAGAAGTATGTGATGGGGAAACGTGCTAAATCAAAGTCTTCCATAATAAAATATAACTTTATCTGCAATTATCAGATGCTCAAGCCTGTTTCTACAATAGCTTTCGATCGTATTTCTTTCCTTGGCTATTAACATGCTTTCGTATCACTATTCGATATTTTTATAAACACTGAGTTGATCTACCAGTAGTTTTGTGTTTGTGATTGGAGGATCACTAATCTTACGCAGTGGTGGTGAACTCATGACTCGCGGGTCAGAGACCTAACAACGAAAGCTTTTTAAATGACCCACGCGTTGATTTTTATAAAACAATTTTTATACGATAAAAGAGAGAACCGACAACCAAAAATATTTAAACATTAAAATATAAATAACTAATCTCGAAATTATAATAAAAAAATTTCCAAGGGTACTTTGTCTAACTGATTTTCTATCGTATGTTGCAAAAATGTATTGTCGCTTTCCTGCCTCGCTAATGTTATGGTTGGGAAGAGAGTCCCACAGGGGTAGGTATGGAATGACCGGCAGCGGCCAGGCCTGGACCCCGATTCCCGAAAATGCGACCATTTTCTCGATATCTCTATTAGGGGAGGAGATATACAGAATGTACTGGATGATTCCATTTGACGTCACGACCAGTCCAGAAAGGGTATATAAATGTAGGCAACCAAAAGGAGGTGATGTCTTTGGAGTTTCGTCTGCAGTGTGAGATGAAATTCCGACTAGCTGAGCGCTATTGAAAGCGCTATTATTGTCATTATTAGTGATTTGCTGACTGTTTGTGTTGCTAAATCCGAAAGTACTGTTAGTATCATTACTAGTAAATTGTTGTCTGTTTGCGTTGTTATTCTGTATAAGAGCTATTGTTCCTGTTACCTGTGCTACGAGTTCTCCTGAATATTTGTGAATAAAGCGTCATTCTCCATTGTCCTGCTTGTTGGACTGTTTTCCGCCATACACCCACAGGACGGTTTTTGTAACACCTATCACTGCACCTGTGTATGACTCATGACAGATGTTCATAAACTGGGCGATCATATTCGTAAGTAAAAGTTGTAAAACAAAAAAAGGAAACGTAAGTTTTTTTAGAGGATTTCAAAAGTGAGAACAAAAACAGAAATTCAACTGTCACGTTTTTCTGCAAACAAATTTTCGGTGTTTCGAAATTATATGTACCCTTTCTATCACACCCTCCACTTTCCAAGTGACTTAGTGACCTATGGGTTGATATTAAAATATAATGAACACAATTTGACCCTCTTCTCAAAAAGTTTCGCCATCACTGTTCTAGAGAATTGTGGGTGTTATATGGAGCATTCAGAGTTAAAGAGGATCAAGTACATGCTTGCCCGTTTTGTACTAACACTGCCATGTTAGTGTAGAAATGGTATATTTTCTGTGTAATAAGGATTCGAGTCCATAGTTCAATTTGTATCCACCAGGATGCAAGTAAAATTAGAAGTCCACTCATATTTTAAATGCAGCTTATCAAATTTGAGAGAACTTTTCTCAGAAATGAATCTCATGGACTTGGTCCACTTTTACCCTGAACTCTCCATATATATCCGCACTTGGAAACGCAGTACCATCTCTGACACGTTGTTTCTCCAACTCAATGGCTACCTACACCAAAAGCAACTTGACAAGACCATTTGACTCTTACATTGAAAACTCATTATAACTTGCAGATAATGTTTCTTCTGTGAAGGACTATTAATATTATTATTATTGTTGTTCCTAACCTTTACCTTGAGCATTTCTTCACCCTCGCTGGACTTTTCATACATTATTTCGGGTTTACAATTTTGAAAACTGTTTCTCTGTGTTATATTAGCCGGTATTTTGTATACATTAACTGCTTTGATTGAATGTTCAGTTTCTTTTATTCTTTTTGTTAATATTAAATGCAAAGTCCTCTGTTTTTTATTATTAATTATATTTTTCTTTCTGTATATGTTATTGTGATACAGTTGGATTTATTTTGTAACCAAGATTTACAGTAAACCCTGTTCATATGTGTGTACCAGAAACCAGAACAATTGGATCTACCTCTGCCCTACCATAGCATCCGGGTCATAATGACAGCCGCTGCAATAGCGTGTGCATTGAGGCCGAAGTCCTAATGGCATATCACCGGTCACGGACCGACCCCTCCTGAAGAAGATACGTACTGTCACTGGTGGAGGGACCCAGAGCCCCACCATTACCACACCCCCTTAGGAAGGGAGTGCCTGCTTACTTATCAGGTGGCCAGTCATCCTTGTACTCGCGGTGCCCCCGGATAGGTAGATATGTGTATAAAGGTTGGGCCATGCAATTTTCGTTGTTTCCTTCTATTTCAATTATAGAGCTATTTATTTTAATATTTCCTCAAACAAGCGAAACCGGACTTTCCTCACAGGTACCTCACTGATTTAGAATCTCCATGATTCTACGTAGAGACATTCAGCTGTGGTACAATCTCGGCAGTGAGGGTCTCATCATTTCCCTTTATCCCCTCAACGAACCAATTTAGTATACTAATCTGCTTCTTTCTGTCCCCTCTATCTCCCGTGAATGTAACGGTAGATATTTCAGAATGACATGGTGTATTCTGCTTTGATATATTATCTTTAGTAAAAAAAGAAACATCGAAAAAAATGCTTGTGAAAATTAACTCTGCGCATTTACAGAACAAAAAGAAGTTTTGTCATTTCTCCTGCAAGTTATTGAAAGCACTATTTTTAAATATATAACACCATGCGAAAAGCATTCAAAATAATTCTAGTATAAAATTAAAAGCAATCCATCTAAAGAACCCCTTTTCTGTCAAAACAAATCAGAATTTGAATAAAAGTATTCGTGAATCTACTCACTTATTTTAGAATGTTCAAAAAAAAGATTGTAATAAAGTACTTTTTGCAAGCAACTTTTTTTAATCAATAAAGCTGGTTTTAAAAAAGTTTTTTCTGAGATGCTTGAATAACGATTGTAAAAGAAAGTGAAATTTGAAATTAAATTCCTCCCAAATATAATTATTCTAAACCAATGAGATTATGCAAACATGAATACATGAATTCTTAATTTCATTGAAAACATGCATAAGTTCTTATCCAAACTCATTGAACAATTAAGTTACTGTATAGCAGGTTTTTTGAAATAAAGCGAAAAATCAAAAATCATTTTCACTCAGTTTAAAAACTAATTTCTGTTGAAATTACTTCCATTGTTTTCGAATGAAAAATAATGATCATTAATGACTAAAACTTCTTAATATATAAGTTATTGGAAGCGAAAATACACTGTAGTTATTCTAAGCTTTAATTTATTATCTCTACATAGACAAGAAATCTTTCAATAAAAAATTGGTTTTATTTTCCTTTTTATTCAAAACATATTTCTGCAGAATAGAATTAAGACTTATGTTAATTAGATAATATCTAATTAACATAAGTCTTTATTACATAATAAAATAATCTAATTAACATAAGTTAATTAGATATTATCTAATTAAGACTAACGTTAATTAGATAATATATATAATTAACATTAAGACTTCTTCAGTTAATTAGATATTATCTAATTAACATAAGTCTTAATACTATTCTGCAGAAACGTTTAAATTTTCTGCAGAATAGAATTAAGATTAATTATATAAATTAAGAAGAATTAAGAAAAGAATTACGATTTAATAATTAAGACAAATTTTAATTTTCTTTAGAATTAATTAATTTAAAATAAATTTTTCATCTATTCCTAAGTTTCTTAGGAATCGAAGAAAAATTGGTTTTGGTTGCAAAGTATTGGAAGTAAAGAGTAACTAATAATGCTAGTTCTCATATGCTTAGATAATAAAATTTACTGATTTATCCAGGCTCATTTTGTATTCCATTATAATTTCATTAAAAAAGTAGTTAACAATACCAAAATAAAACTGAAAACAATTCATACTCTGACTGTCAATTACTGTTGATTAGCATGTGGACGCAATGCTTCGATTTTCCATATTTCTGAGGGGGAGTATTATGTTAGCGCGACAACAGATAAAAATATGCCAAATCTTATCGATAACTCGCTAAAATTTAGCGGCAACAATCATTTTCTCTGCCCTTCTTCAATAAAGG
>BGPR01000021.1:710652-723345 GCA_013235015.1 Araneus ventricosus | reverse complement strand
CCAAATCTTATCGATAACTCACTAAAATTTAGCGGCAACAATCATTTTCGCTGTCCTTCTTCAATAAAGGCGACGTACCAAGAAAGGTGAAACGTACCAACACAGGCGAATATTCAAGCTTGGAGACGACTGGGGCATCGCTAAGGGATTAGTACCAATATTCCGAAAATACCACTGGTGGGCGTTTTTAGCATGGGACTTCATACTAGTGAATAAAGTTCACAGTTTGGGTGTTTTCAAACATGGTATCTCTGCAGTAATTGATTAAATAAAAAAGATAATGCTACCTAATATTTGGAAAAACAAATTACACTTGGCCAATTGGAGAACCCGTAATTTAGCTCGCACTGAAGTAAACAACTTTTAAAGAAACTTCAGGATATTGTCTCTTTATTCAAACTGAAGCTAATAATGAATCGCGTTGTTTGCTCAGCATTAAGTATTACTTCTGGATGCCTTTAGCCAGAATACGCTGTATTATTGCCCCCGATTATGATTAGAGCAAATTTTAAAATAATTTCTAAGTTATACACATATGTCATAACTGCATGAAGTAATAAAGAAATTCGTAATGATATTCGAATATAACTTCGTAAAGATAATCGAAGTATAGCTGCTAAAATAAAAGATGAATGTTATGAATTATATATTTATTTCACTTTGCAATGCGCTGAAAAGACCACTTTCTTGCTAATATTATAACCCTTCTCGATATGCTCTTCCCGTTAAAATGAACGTTTTAAGAAATTTAACTAGCAGTTTGGTTCTATACTTTTGTATGCTCTTTATTACATACTGCGAAGGATTTTGAAGATTTTCTGCTGAAGTAAGTTTATGATAAATTGTCGTTCGAAACAATAAACTGATGTATATAAATTTCAATGTTTTTCTTCGTGTTATTATCTTTTGTTGGAACACACTAAAATATACGACATGTGTATTGTATTCGTTGTTTATTATCCTGTTAATTTGCCTAAGAAAAATATAAGTAACTACATTAATTTGTAATCAATGTCATATTTATCAAAGCAGTGGTTTTGGAAAAGGAAAGGACGGAATTTGTTTCCTCGCAAATTACTTTAAATTTCCTACTCTCTTCTCCAAAATGTAAGGAACAATTGGCCTACTTGATTTAACTTGCAAACAAATTAATTTTGTCACATGGAATTTGGATGAATTGTTTAGTTTCAAATTTATGGAAAACGTTTACAACTTTCTAAATAAGGCATTGGTTACGTATTTTACAACTGCTCTGTTCCACAAAAGTCCATCGGTAAGAAAACAATTAAATGAAGACTTTAATAAGTAAATGATATTCTGTAAGGGATATTTCCTCCTCTAATTGAAGTTGACTCTTATCATCTCCTTTTTGTGCTTTGAATTCAGTTTTCTGGAACTTGAATGGGAGGTGAAGAGGGAAAGGAACTTCAGCAGTACCAGGATTTGAACTCTGAGAAGTCAACTGTCTTTCTGAGTAGTCCCAAATGTCCTCGGTCAGGTTAAGATTTGGGTATTGAGATGAAAAGTCTATACTTTCAAATTCCTCGGTTTGGAATGTAACTCAATATCCAGATATTCGATGACGAGGATTGCACTATCAGGACGAGATTTATCGTGTCTTAACATAGGGTTGTCACCAATAGCATACGCACACAGTCTCCCGTATGGATCAAGAATCTCATATCGATATCTAACACCAATCAGAGTTCCTCCATGGAACACACACAGATCAGTATGGCCACCAAAAGAGATTCCAGCTCAGCCATGACTCTACCTTCTCTAAAACTGTATCTTTCTGTAATGTGAGGCTGATTATAGTACCTGGCTTCATATTCTCTTCAGATCAGATTATGACCAGAATCGTCATCTAAAGTATAACTGGGCACTACTCTCTGGTCCAAGCGACGGGGTATTTGGCCCTATATAATCAGTCTCATATCTACAAGCGAGTGAGAGGAACATAAACAAATTTCTTTCGTGATTACATACCTCCATTATAAAAAGGTGTTTGCACTGTAGTGGAAGATAGTCTTCTCCCTTCTGTTAAAAATGATCAGAAGCAAGGTGATATTCACAGTAGTTTTATTCATTCATCGGACTGAAAAAAGCAGATACTGAAAATCGGATGGGAACATGCTTCCTTTCAATTGAGTTATCTTGTTAAAAGTGATATAATAATTTTCGAGTATCAATTTGTGATAAACATATTTTGAATCATCGGATTGCAACCCCCGCCGCCTTAACGAATAGATTAAACGATTGTACCTGGACAAACCGAACAACAATTTTACACCCAAAATAGAAGACCAACAGATCTCAGTTAGAAAGAGACAACATTTTAAAGAGGACCTAACGGGGAAATCAGAGATACCATTGACATATGGCCCATTTCTTACAAAAAAATCGAGACTTAATACTTTTACCTCGATAAATGAACATGAGATGGTTTTTTAAATTAGTGTTTAAAACCAATTTTTCCTTAACTTTTGGGCAGAGTGTATTTTAGCATTTTTACCTTCTGCTTTCAAATTCTCCTTGCTCATCACTTAGATATCTTAAAAAAAAGAAAACTTATACATGGAGCATGAGTTTCAAATAAATGTTGTGTCAAACTTTCCATTAAAAGCTTATTTATTAACGGAATAAAGGATGAATTATTTTCTTGAAATCTAATGTGAGATTCTATATACAAAATTTGGATCTTGTGACTTTGATATCTGCTCTTGCTTTGACTTGGCTATGATTTTCTAGAAATTTCTGGCCTATACAGCCTTTATATTAAGTCTCCACTAAAGCGATATATCATACGTAGAAGAGAAAGGCTTTCGGTTCAGTTGAATGCTTTTTTTTATTAAGAAATGATAGAAATATTCTGACGATACGTTGCCTTGAACAAAACAAAAAAAAAACCTATGAAGCACTTCTGAGATATAATTCAAAATTACTCGTGGAGACATCAGCGCATGATATTTAAGCGAAGAACAGAGAATTTTGATGCAGTCAAAGTCTCATTTCAAGACATAGAATTTCTTCTGTATGCAAATCTGTATTTTGCAATTTAACGCCAAGAATGCCAAATTCAGCATATTCCCGATAATGCTATAACTTGAAAAATACTCATGTTTTACAAAAGAGAACAATTTTCTATCGATACATTTTAAAATACTTTAAAAATACCTCTTTACAAAATTCTTTCAGAATATATCTTTTGTGATTTAAAAAAGAAAAATGTTCATTTTAGAAAAAAAGTGTGATGTTCTGTGAAATCACATTATTTTGATGATTACAAACGGATGGTGGAAGACAAGGCCATCAATACAGAATTCAGGTTTACTGAAAAAAACAATTCCACTACCTTTTATTTCAATAAGTAAATTATAAATCGAAAATACCCAACTTAGTTGTGTGTCACTGTCTTCCAATTTAAAGATTTTAATTTTTCTTTTGTAATAATAATAGTTATTTAATGGGTAATTTGTTAGGCTTTCTTTATTATACTATTTTTTTGTGCGTGCCAAACGTTCCAGTTTTGAATACCTTTTGAAGGACTTAACAAAATTCATAATAATAATAGTAATTTAATGGGTACTTTTTAAGGCTTTCTATATTGTACTATTTCTTTTCTGTGTTTGCCTAAAGTTCCACTTTTGAATACCTTTTGAAGAACTTCACGAAATTCATAAAACGCTCGGGTGGTTTATATGCCAAATATACTGGAATAAATTGTATTTTCTTTTGATATTGTAAACATACAGTGTAATTCTAACATGCCGAAAGAAATTGAGTTTGCTTTTGGTATTGTAAACAGGGAATATAGTTCTTTGTTGAAATATATTCAGAAAAATATATTTCAAGAATAGCAAAACAACTGAAAAGAATCTATTCAAACAGAAAATCCGAGTTTCAAAAGAGTTTCTCACACAATGTGAAAAAATAATATACGTAAAGAAAAATTCTAAAATTTTGAGGAAATATTTATTCCATGAATTGCAATAGAACGCAGTAAAATTACATTTATCCATGCAATATGTTTACCACAATACAAAGTCATGGAAAAAAATACTTTAAAAGTTTGAAGATATAAATTAAAATTTCGCTCAGATGGATGCCTTCAATACCAAGAAGAAACTTTGGCATTATTTCGGTATACTAGGAGGCTGCGTAGATTACGTTCTCGTCCATAATATTAAAGCAAATTAGGTGGTTTGAGTTCGCTAACACACTTTTTGTGTCTTTATTTATTTATAAATGAATCATTTCGATGAAATATTTCCGATTCGTCAGCAAAATTGTTTTATTGAAAATTCTGGAACTTTTTCATCAAAGTTCATGAATTGAATCATTGAAGCTCAGAAAAATGTAGATACACGAACAATTGTATTTCAACTGATAGTATAAAATATATTTAATTATAGACTTTCTTACCATCTGAAAAGAAGACTTATCCTACAAATATTAGTTTTGAGATGTAAAGGATAAAATTTTGTTTAGAATAAAGTAAGTAAAATCGAATGTGGCTTACAAAGACAGCATACACTCTATTCATTGAAATTCTTTATATGAATTACATAAAGAATATGACCTAAGAACAAAACTTCTTGCTAAGTTTTTGAAAAAAAATGTGAAATAAAAATTATGATGCAGCATCGTATGCAGAAATAATAACGTTTCGGTGAACAAACTTGCAACGCCAAATATTTGATATGTTGATCGAATCTCCTTAGTACATTTGTGAAATAAAACTAATGTACCGGAGTTTAATGTTCTAACTGTACCGAATCCTGCAGAAAATATGACAGCATATTGTTTAAATACACCACTTTGAGAGGTTTGCAATTGAAGATAACTTCTGTTTATAAATAAGTTTCTCCATTCTTTTGGTGTTAATATTCATACCAATATTTTAGGCTCAACCACCAGCATCAGCCTGGATTGCATTCAATCAGAATTAGTAAGATATCCAAAAGAGAATAAACGAATAAAAATCATTCTAGATCTGTAAGTTGTAGATCAAATCAATCGAATTTTTAATTCTTGCTGAAAGAAAAAAAATCTGAACAAGCAGATTTCAGATGAAATGTAAATCACCCATCAAAGTAAAGATGGTTTCGTACTCAACATAAAGTTGAAATTGCTTGAAATTACTAAATAAGTCATAGATTGAAGAGCCCAATTGATAAGAGTCAGACGTTATTCATAGCGTATTTAATTTTCAGAACGTCAAATTCTAAAATGATTAATTTTCAAAACATCAAATTATAAAAGGAAGATATTTTCCCGAAACATGAATCATGAAATAAAAAGTTATTATCAGAAAGACTATTATCAAATTCGAGCTAATTACTAACCACTATCCACTAGAACTTTTGATATCATTTAAAGATTCATTTAATGTTCAGTAGAATAACTAACTATAAATCGTTCCGATATCGTTCCACAAAATACAACTGAATATCATGAATTTTTTCTATTGCAAGTAGATAACATCGGAGCATCAAGAGGCTTCCATTTAAAAATTTTTCAATTGTAAAAAAGTATACTGGAACTTTGACTAATTGGAATTTTTTAAAGTTTGAATTCTTCTCTGGTTGAATTTCTAATTCAACATAATGCCAACGGAACCTAGTTTTGTTTAAATAGAATTTTTGGATAATTATAATTTTTACATAATTAGAATTTTGGGATAATTAGGATTTTTGGATAATTATAATTTTTACATAATTAGAACTTTTGTATGATTAGAAGTTTTGGATAATTAGGATTTTTGGATAATTAGGATTTTTGGATAATTATAATTTTTACATAATTAGAATTTTTGTATGATTAGAATTTTTGGATACTTAGAACTTTTGTTTTGGTTCCGTTAACTTCGAATTATCGAAGTTCCACCATTATATCCAATTTCAAGTGCTATTTTTTCTGTTACCAACCACAGACGCATTTGTTCTGTTTTGATCAAACCGAGTTCCTCACTTCAGAATAGGTTAAATTTTTCTTGAAAAAGTAACAATCAAAACCAGAACATGAAAAATGAGATTCCAAAATTTGAAATTTCGTTCCATAAGCGATTGACATCAAAATAAAATGCAAATTAAACTATTCATTTAGCAAACAAAGGAAACAATTGATTGCAAGCGTATGAAAGATAAGAAAGGAGGAAGAGGTCATTGATGGAAAAAGAGATATCCAGAAATCACCGCAAATGTCTCTTCCAGGAAGAAAATAGAAATAGTTTAAGACCGGAGGGAGGATACAAAGAATTTCCCCAAGTCAATGTAGCCACATTTGAAGAAAATGGAAGACGGCATGTCGGACGGCCTCTGTTTTTTTCTTCTTTTTTTCCCTCTTTTTTCTCTTTTTTTTTCTTTTTTGCTTTTTTGTCTCCAAAAAATTGTAAGTCTTTCCGGTCCCGATTTCAACGAACCCACAGGGAAGAAACACAGCGAACATTTTTTTTTTTCATTTTATCATTTCGTTTCTGTTCTACTTCCACTGCAACATGCCAGGACTGAATTTTTGGGTCATCATGTTTATTCTATGAAAGTGAAAACTTTTTTTGTGTATGTGTTGCGTTGGCTTCTTATTTTGAATTTTTCTTTTTTTAGAAAAAAATATTAAACTTATCTAAAATGGCAAATTTTACCCCAACTGGCGCAATTTCATATCATTCTATAGTCTACTTATTAAATATGAAAAATAAAAAATAATAAGAATAATCTTTAATTAAATTACCTACCGAAAATCTCTAATTATTATGTATTTTAAAGGCAACAGTATATGATTGGAATTCGTATTATGAAGGACACTAAACTAAAGGTGTAAGAAGAGTTTCCTATGAAAAAATAGATTGATCCGATGTTGGTTATGAGAACATAAAACGTTTGAAACGAAACGTTTGCACATTTTTTTAATAACTAATTCTTTTAATTGGAATGGGCTTTAGGAAAAATTGCAATTTCAGTGTATCAACTTCCACCTGAGGGTACACTTCCGGGTGAATCAGGGTACACCTGGAATTTTGAGTTTGGTTTCTTGGAGATTCTCAAAAATGCTATATTGTTGATAATTCGTCCCCGCGATTGTTGATAGCAATCGCATGGACAATCGAATCGTAAACTATCTCCTAGAAAATACAAAGAGTAACTCCATTCCAGGAGCAGGTAATTTCATTCTCAGTATAATTGTCTTAGATCTTGAAGGTACACCTGCTAGAAAAGTATGCACCAGGCAATGACTTCGAATCTCTTTCACATTTAACCGGATTTCATTGACTAAGTCAACATTCCAATTAATATTTCTCTTCAGTAACTGTAATATATTTTTCATCTGAGGAATTAATTTCCAAACGTGCAAACGCTTGAAACGAAACGCTGGCACATTTTTTAATGACTAATTTTTTTAATTGGAATGGACTTTAGGAAAAATTATAATTTCAGTGTACCAACTTCCAGCTGAGGGTACACTTCCGGGTGAATCGGGGCACACTTGGAATTTTGAGTTCTGTTTCTTGGAGATTCTTGAAAAAGCTACATTGTTGATAATTCGTCACCGCGATTTGTTGATAGCAATCGCATGGACAATCGAGTCGTAAACTATCTCCTAGAAAATACAAAGAGTAACTCCATCTCAGGTGCCGGTAACTTCATTTTCCGTATAATTGCCTTAGATCTTGAAGGTTCGCCTGCTAGAAAAGAACGCACTAGGCAATGACTTCGAATCTCTTTCACACTTAACCGAATTTCAGCCAAATTCCAATTAAGATTTCTTTTTAATAACTGATAAGCATTTTTTTTATCTGAGGAATTAATTTCGACTTATTTATGTCAACTTGGTGTAGCTTCACTTAGCAATGCTTGATACTACTTACCTACGCTATTGGCTTGATATGATCGCGCTCAGTAGCATTTTTTTCTTTTAAGCTGCGATATTGGCTTTATGTTAAAGTCACTTAGCAACGCATTTATCTATAACTGTTTTGGGGTTAATACGAAACTTCCATCCGTAAACTTGTCATGGCCTGACAGCTCACACTATTTTTGTCCAACGCAATTAATTTGATTTTTATTTTATGGTGGTAAGCGTACAACGATTCTAGCGATAACAAAATCATCCTCAAAATATCATACAAGGGGCTTAAAGAGTGGGGAAAGATGAAGCTTTCAGGATTTTTCATGTTCCACTTGTTCTTTGACAAACGTCTATAAATGTTGTAATACAGTTAAACTTCTATTACAACACTTCTACTTGCATTGTCTTCTTTTCAATTTTTTATTACTTTTTTTACATTTTCGTAAGTCATGGAACTCTGAGAGTGAAAAGGTAAGCGAATAAGATTAAAAACGAAAATACAAGTTTAAAAAAATTAAGAGAGTGCTGCAGCTCTAATGGATGAGCCGCAACTGCTTTTAAGTTTTTAATTTTCGGGCTCTATTGTATCTATGTACAGTAAAACTTCTATTAAGTCTTACAGTCACTCGTTTAACCGTCAGTTTCTGACATCCGTCATCGTCTAAAATCAAAATGCAACGTAGATTGATAGTTTTACCATACATTTCTGCACATCACCATTCCTCGTCTTGAGTTGCTGTTTGCAACGGTGGGAGCACGACCAGTAGGACAATGTCAATCAACATTACTGTACTGATTCCACTAGTGTGTTAGGTTGGATTTAGCGTGAAGAAATGTGGTCTGTTTTTGTAAATAACAGAGTTCAAGAGATAGGAAAACTGATTGATCCAACCTTGTGGAAGCATCTTCCAGGACCACAAAATCCTGCTGACTTGCCTTCAAGAGGGTGTTCTGCTCACCAACTCTCATGCAGTAGATGGTGGGAGGGACCCAAATGGCTTCTACAAACTCAGAAAAACTGACCAGTTACCAAACCTGTTTCTGACGACCAACAATCCGTTTTGAAAGAAAGACGGATAACAAACCCAACTTCCAAGAGTCTTCCATTTGTGTGCTCTTTAAATCAAACTGAAAATAATGAAAGCAGCAGTGAAGACAATAAAAAAGACTACATTAGTAGATATAATTCGTGTTGGTACTACTATTATTTTTCAAGTTATGATCGGATGCTTCAAATGTCAGCTTCGATGAAAAGATTCATTCAACTATTGTATTTTAACTATTGTATTGAAGTTTATATAGATCGTTTTGTAAAATTAAATACAACATGTGTACATAATTCACTTTTAAAGGATTTTAATTTCATTTTCGTCCCAAGCCAGCAATGAAATCACGTTACTATACATATGTATTAAGAGATTTCTGTTATCCGTCTATTCGGTTATCCGTCACAGTGCTGGTCCGGACGGGGACGGTTAATCGAATTTCTACTGTTGTTTTTTCTGACTTCAGTAACATCAGACTAAAGCAATAACCGTTTTGAATATCAAACATATCCTTTATTTTGGCTATCCCCAGTAGCACAAAGATATTGTACAATATTGTACGATATTGAACAATATTCGCAATATTGTACAATATCATATAATATTATGCAATATCGATCAATATTATACAATATCGATCCATATTATACAATATCGATCAATATTATACAATATCGATCCATATTATACAATATCGATCAATATTATACAATATTGGGCAACATGTTGTGCTACCTGGGATTTACAAAATAGTAGTTGAGGCGTCCTGAAAATTTGAAGAACTGGTTTTTACAAGCTTGAATATAAACAATCACAAATATTCACATTGCACATTACGTGCAGTCTGTGCCTCGAGGAACAATACATTGTAAAAAACTTTGGTAAAGTCGTGTTAGTCCAATATATAAGATTGAAGTTACGTTACACAATTAGTTACACTTCCTTTTAAATAATTATTCTTGATCTGAAAATGGGAATCCACCTGGGTTGTTCATGGATAAAACAATGCAATTTAATTTGACAGTGCAATGTTGTAAATTCTTATGTTCGTAAGTTATCTCTCCTCATTTGAAAGAAGTTTGTGAGCAAATAGATGAAATACGAAGATCAAATAAATAAAAATACCATTTAAACTAACATTAAAGACAAAGAAAATTTCTAGAAATTTGTTGTTTATAAGAACTACTAAAAGAAAATTTCTATTAAATGGCAAATATCTGACGACCCATTAGAAAACAGAATCCCTTTTCAATAAATTTCTATGCTGCCTAAGACAAATTCGCAAAGATCAATTTACCGAATAAATAAAAGTTAAACAGATTTCTTTCATTATTTGCATAACATTATCTTAAATGCATTACTGGTTATTATAGTCATCAATATATGTACATTTTTTCATTGCGTGGAAAGGAAATTAATTTAGTTACGAAGTTTATATCCTAAGCTGCTAATTCAATCAGAAGTTCTCAAGAGAACTGATGCTGATCTTCTTTTGCTATCATTAAATGTTGTCTAAAAAATACCATATTGCAGTATTTACTTTCTTATTTCTTTATTAAGTAGGATTTTATTGAATTACCTTTATTTTTTATTTATGTAATGTGATAAATCTAGCGAAAAAATGTTTTCCGTATGTTGAATGGATAAGATATAATTGCTTAGTTAAAAGGTGATAAACGATCCAGTAACAAAAAGCTTAATAATCAAATATTTTTATTAATAGCTCTAATTATTTAGTAATATACATTATGATAGTGCCGTTCTTAACTTTACTGTGCTTACTATAATTATTGGGACATATTTTATCAAGATTTTTTTTCTAGAAAATGACACTTACAAGGAAAGTTTAGAATATTCGGTAAATTTTATACAATATTCATTTGTTATCATTTTTCATATTATTTACTTGTTTACAATTTAACACATTAATTACTAGTTATCATTTCACATTGTTTACTTGTTTACAATTTAACATATTATTTGTTTATTTTCTAATTATAATAAGTACATAATGTGTAAAGATCAATTCGAAGTTGGATCTTACACTTTAAGTTTACATAAAGAGGCTTTTAACATTACTCTTTCGAATTCTTTAAAGCACTGCGATTTCAATTCTGAAGCTGTATTGAAAAGCATTCAAAGTAATTCATTTAAAAAGCCAAAGCAAAGACACCCAAAGAAATCAACTTCTGTCAAAAAGAAATTAGAATTCGAATAAAAAATAATTAAGAATAAAAGCGCTTTTCTTTGATTTTTCCAAAATGGTCTTAATGACTCTGTATAATATCGCTTAAAAACAGCCAATTATTATCCAATAAAGCGGTTTCAAAAGCTTTTTCTTTGAGCTACTTGAATGAAGACTGTTTATAAAACGAATTTGAAATCAAATTATTCTGCACAAAGGAAAATAATTCCAAACCAGTGAGATTATGCGACGGTGAATATATGAATGCTTAATTTCATTGAAAACATTTATAAAAGCTTTTTTAAATCTCTTCAGAAAATCAAGTTATGCTAAATCAGGTTTTGAGGGAAAAAAGGGAAAACTCAAAAATCATTTTTGCTCACTTTCCTAATTGATTTATGTTGAAATCATTTCCATCGTTTCCATATAAAATATTTTGCATTCATCATTAAAATTTTATTAATCTTACATCCGTTGGAAGAAAAAGTTAAACTGGAATTTTTCGTCGAGCTTATCTAACATTTTGACAAATCCGAATATTATTTTCTGAATGTATTACTCGAATTTTATTTCTTAATTAGCATATATTCGAGCGGAATATAAGCAATATTTACAAAACAAGTAATATAAAATGAAATTTTTTAAAGTCGATTCCTACTTATTACTTAATATAGTGAAATAGTTATTTTATATTTTGTACGAGACCAACAAATAATAATCACAAGTACAACATTCATTTCCGCCAGACAGGTTATTTAAAAATTTTTACGATTCAGATGCTGTTTCCTTGCTTTATGTATCTGTCCATCTTTATGTTATTTAAACAGCAATTTGCTAAATAAAATTCCTAATCAACACACGAAATCAATTCATCCAATGTCAGAGACACATGGCAAAGCACAACTCTGCCTGTCAATTCACATCCAATTGCATGTTGCCATGCACTGTGCAATGACATATCTTTTTTTCCTCCTGCAAATTGCACCATGAAATTCCATATTGTTACAAAGCTATAAAGTCGTTTCCCTTAGATCCTAATCTTGGCGACAAATTTGGTGACCATTTTGGCGATTTGGCGGCAAAGTTGCGAGGCTCTAATAAATAAAATTAATTAATTCAATTTAATTAATGAATTAATATTTGAAAAAACTGTATTAACATCAAATGTCATCCACTACAAGTTTTAAAAAATTTATTTGAACTTGAGTGGATGAATAAAAAGTATTTTATTAATGATTGAAAATTTGAACAAGATATATAAGTATATATATAGGGAGAGGGTGAACTAATAGTAGGAATTGAATAAGATATTTTGTACTGTGCCGAAGTTTCTCAGTGGAATATGTTATGTGCCTTAAAAGCAGGATGAATTAATTTTTAATAAACATTATTTTACATGAGTTAAAAAATTTGGATTCTTGTACCTTTTCTTGGATAATTTTAGAAACAAAGTGGAATTGAAACTTGTTTTTTCACCCGTGTTGATTTAGTTTATTTATTTATGCTTTGATTTGTTGTGTTTTGTTATGCTTCTTTTCATTGATTTTATTGTGTATTATGCATCGTTATGCTATGCTTATTATGCATTATTTTTGTATAAATTATGTAGCAGTT
>BGPR01000021.1:667092-710642 GCA_013235015.1 Araneus ventricosus | reverse complement strand
TTTTCATTGATTTTATTGTGTATTATGCATCGTTATGCTATGCTTATTATGCATTATTTTTGTATAAATTATGTAGCAGTTTGTTGAATTCAAAATTTTCTCTTCCTGATGTCATTATTCCAGCCTTACACCCTTTGGGTCAGCTAAGTTGAAAATATTTGCTTTAATCGGAAATCTTTGACATTAATTCATTCGGGGCTCTTCCCAATATTTTAAAGTTTCTGGCTCATTCTGTAGGACTCTAAGTCTCCATTTAAATAGTTTTTTGGTGTGGTGTTATTATGAGCGAAAAACAATAAACATAAATGTTGGATATTTTCCTATCAATACAAGATTAAAATATGCTTAACCCCTTAACCGTCATGCCTCTATGTCGTACGAGCATCGAATTATCGCATTTTTAAACTAAGCTAAATTTAGTCATATTCTAAAATTTAATTATTAATTTACTTTATAATTTGACACAAAAATTACGTAGAATCCATAAACATCTTGAGTATTCTATTCCTTCTTAGATTAAAGAAAACGAATGCTCCTTTCCAAAACAGATTGGATATCTTATTAGAAAAAAAATAAAACTGTTAAGCTGTTAATATAAGCACCTTGGTTTAGTGCAATGTAGTTATTTTAACGTCCGTTTTCTGAAGCAATACGAGGGCTATTTTGGGACGGGCCCAGTAATTTTGAACCGCGGTCAGATGACGAGGACCACAACTGAGCTGGCTCCCTCTCCAAACTTCCTCATTACACCAATGGGAGAAAGGTTTTCCCCTACTGATAATTCAACGTGCAACAGACACAGGAATATTGTGGATCTTCAGTGGAATCGAGTTTCGAGCCTGGAACCCTCCGCCCCAGAAACCGAGACCTTATCGGTAAGCCATCGCGACCTGGTAGACGCCTTGGAAACAAGTTGAGGGTAGTCTACAGAATTTGCTTGAAATCTTTAGTTCGAAAGTACTAGCTTTTAGCATATCTTTTCATGTTACTCAAACTCACAGCACAGATTTTTGTAGAAGTCAGGATTCAAGAAAAAAGCTTCACATGCACATATACATCTTGCAATTTAACGCCAACTTTTCAGAATTCTCCAATATCCCTATAATGCTTCAACATAGAATATAACCCTTTATTTCAAAATATGGATTGAAGCGTTTTTTCATAAAGATTCAGTTTTTTCTCTGCTACACAAAAAAAGAAATATTTTGCTATAAAAAATAAGCCAAAAAGCAGGACCAAAAGCAAGTACCTTTTCTGCTATATAAAAGTCATTTTTGGTTTAGAAATAATAAGGCTGATATTCTTTCCTTAGTATATATCCATTAAGAACAACGCTGGAAGTTTTGGTGATAAATGATTCAAAAACCGCAAACGAACAGTTCCTTGGAAAATATAATAGTTAACAAGACATCAGAAAAACGAATTGAATCAGTGATTTCAGCCTTATATTTTTCCATTGGTCTTTTCAGCATCACGGTGTACTAAAAGTTTGAGAAAAATAGTGAAAAAGACTAAGGATAACATTTTGCACTACTAAAATTTAAGAAAAAAAAGAATCATTTCAAGATGAAACTATTTCGTAGTAAAATATTACTATTGTATTCTGATAAAATATTACAGCAGAGCTGTTCATGTATATTCAACAGTTTATTGATTTACAAGAAAAAAATTAAGTAAAAGTTAAGGTAAGCTTAAGTTGGCTAAGAACACACACTCAACAGTTGCGGCAAACTCATGACTTCCTGATTTGCTCGTTAGCGGTTTGCTTAATCGCCGCTGGGTGTCTAAACACCACGGATAGATAAACTCAAGCTATACCAACTTGTAGTTTATGAAATGTAGGGGAAAGTCGGGTATGATGGCGACCTTAAGCTTTGGGGACTTTTCCTGACCTCAATATTCGTTTCAGGAGGATTATTGTTTCGGCAAAATCTTCTTCAACTCTTTATTTTAAAGTGATATTTTTTAAATTTTTATTTTCAAATTTGAGACTCCAAAATTTCATTTTAGAAAAGGAAGTCATTTTCGTCATCTTAACCGACTGTGTGGTTAAGATGACGAACTGAGATAACAATCTAATTCAACATCCTTATTCTGTCAAAAAACTATTTAAAACTGTTCAGAACACATCTTGATCATAACAAATTGCACATAACAGGAAACAAACATAATCCGACTAAAGTAACAGCACAAAACAAATGAAATATTGTTAATCGAAATTTGAGATTCAAACCTTAGGAAATTAATTTAAGTACAAAAATCGCATCGCCATGGCTTTTATTTTGTCCTAGCCCGCACAGGTGGAATGGGGCAAGAGCTTGTACATAAAACGTTGAAATCCCAATTAAATTTTTCCTTGCTCACTGCAAATAATTCATTCTGTATTATCGAGGTCCTCTGTGTCTAGATTATCATCATCGTCAACATAAAGGAAATTCAAATGAATGAATTGAGACTCAGAACATTCGAAGTCGAGGTGTCGCTTAGCTACTTTCTTCTTTTTTGTAGAATTTTTAGAAGGTTTGTTGCGTTTAGTCTTTTTAGCTTCAGTCTTCTTTAACTGTCACAGTTTTCGTTATCTTCTTTCTCCTCCATCTCATTTTTTAATGAGATGCTCATTTTTCACTGGAGTGCCAGTGAGTTGCAGAAAGAGCAAGTGGCAGTCAGGTAGCACGACGAGCTCATAAATTAATGCGGAGATTTTCGTCATCTTACCCTCAAACTAATTCGTCATCTTACCCGACTTCACCTTTTTATTTAAAAAAACATTGAATGATATCATCTTATCAGAAAAATTAAAATAATACATCAATGAAATAATTTTGATTAGCTCTTTACGAATATCACATGCATGAATCAAAAATATTTACTCCGTGAACGCTATCCCTTACTAAGCAACAACCAAAAGTTGCGTAGAAATTACTCAAAAATACATTACCACGTACTGTGAATCACACCAATAACGGGGTGAAATCTTTTGGTGTGACACAGATAGCTATACGTTATATGTCTCTGATGGTGCAGAATCGTGGTATTCATCTAGGGAAAGTTTCGAGAAAAATCCAATTTGTCATCTTACACTCTTCGCCGTCTTACTCGATTTTCCGCTTTAAAGTATTTCGTACATTCTATATAATAACAACATTTGCGTTCTATGATACAAAAATTACATAGAAAAGTATGAACGTGAATTTTGCCTTGTAAATGGATAAAGTGTAAGTAAATGTAATAAAACTACAGCAAATCAATGGTAATACGCCGTATTCTAACACAGTAGCAACACTACTAAAGCGTTTCCAACCAACAAGGCGAAATTTCCTTGTGTATTTTTAGCCGCCTGTGTATTCTTACCCAGCATTTCCCTTCATATGTATACGTTTTTTCTCCGTGTGAATAGCTCTATTGAATTTTGGTTTGATTGTCTGTGGATAAAAAGGGATTTGTCTGAAAAGACTTCTTTGGCAGCTTTGCGATTTCTGCAATTTATTTTATCAGAGTTCTTCAGCAAAGCATTGTAATGTATATGTTTACAATATCAAAAGCAATTTTCCTAGGAATATCATGCATATATACCATCCTAGTTTCTTTTTTTTTTATTTCTGTACGCAACAAAAGATGTTCAGTGTGTTAAGTTACGAATATATTACACCGTACATAGAAAAGGTACGATTAAGAAAATCTAACCAAATATCTTAGGGCTGCAATGCATCGAACGAGGAAAAACTTCATAAGCAAAAGAAGATATCTAAGCTTAAACTTCCATTAAATTTAGATCATGTTCTCAAGATATGATGTTATCTGTTGGGGTAAAATTCTGTTGTTTACACGCTAAAAGCTAAACTAAAGCCTTTATTTTAAATTAAAAACAAACTATTTTGTTCTGATAAATTTATGGCGGGAAGAGAAAGAAAACCATTCTTTGCATTATTGCGGCTCATTGTAGTATTTCATTTTTGAGCATACTTTCAGGAGATAATGGAACATTGTTAAACATTTTTTCAAAGGGATAAATGCGATTTTTCTGTATATTTTAAAGACATTAAAGTATGCTGAAAAGAATCGATAACAAAGAAATTTTGTATAATTTTGTTTCACTCTTTTTAAACAGTTCTATGAAATTCTTTTAAAATGTAAATACCGATATATTTATATTTTTAAAGAATTAATTATTTTTAAAGAACACTCATATGAGAATATTAAGCATCGTAAAATGCATTACTTATCTAATTATTAAATTTAGTTTAATTTATTTTTATTAATTTATTTTTAATTTTTTAATTAATTTATTTAATTTTATCTTTTTCGTAAATCTTAGTCTAAACTTTTGCTGTCCAAATATTCATTAACTTAGTACATATGTTCAAAATTGAAATACGTTTTATTCTATGATATCAATGGCACAATATAAACGTATACAAACATAATTTCGTTCAAGTTTTCAAAACCTTTCAGGGGCGACGAAACCACCTTTTTCATGAGTTTTTATCTTATCCAGAAGGTAGTTTTTTGACGATTTATTAGAAATACTGGGTTTTTAGTATCTAATAACGACAATAGATGGCAGTCCCAATTCTATATTTTCTTAATGAATTTATACAGTCATTAACATTGTTTTCACGAAAAAAAATTAATTGCCTGTGCCTCTGAAAGGGTTAAGAAATCATTCAGCAGGCATTTCATTTCAAACTCGATAGGGAGATGAGGAAAACCAAATATTAAGTAACAAAAAGTTACATAAACCGTCCTGTGTGTGTACGGTAAAAGCAGTCCAACAAGCAAGATAGAACAGAACAGAACACCACTTCATGCCCCTGCGACTATAACCTTTTGGTTATTTAAACAGTATGGCGGATATGAAGTGGAAGAGACATCGGAAGACACTCCTTAACTGTCTAACGGAGAAAGACGAATTATTCACAAACAGTCCGTAAACACGAAACACAGGTAACAGGAACAGTAGCACCTATAAAGATGATCTACACAGACAGTCAAATCACTAGCAATAACGGTAACAGCACTTCCGGATCCAGCAACACAAACAGATGGCAATTGAATAATAATGACAGAAGAAGCACTTTCAATAGCGCTCAGCTCGCACTGCAGACGAAATTGCAAGTGATTCTCTGAAGGTATTCCCACTCCAAAGACCGTTCCACTCTTTCAACGAGTACAAAGTCGATCAACACACTAGAGCTCTGTGATCCGAGAACGGTCCTTTTATAGTCTTCCCGACAGGTCGTTACGTCACATGGAGTCGTCTTTAAAAATCCGGATATCGGCTCCTAATAGAGATATCGAGAAAATAATCGCATTTTCGGGTATCTTCGATTTGTCTCCAAATTCGCCAAAATGGTCACCAAATTCGTCGCCAAGGTCAGGAATCCAGGCCTGGCCCCTGCCGGTCATTCCATACTAATCCCTGTAAAACTCTCTTCCCAACCATAAGACTAACATTGCTGGAAAGCGACATTCCATGTTCGTAACACTACTCAATTTCTATATTTCTTTCTTATTTATCATGAGTGCTTTTAATTATACTTTTATTATGAAATTAATTGAAGATGAAAACCTACATGGAGGAAATAATCTTAAAATCAGATATATATTACTAGTTTTTGATTCGTAACCTGTGCAATGGCATATAAATTTCATGAAATATAAAAGAGAACCATGATATATTTTAAAGAAAACATAAAACCTGGTATTTTATAAAACTCATGCTGAAATTAAGAAGTGTTTTTCGAAAGACATAAATAAATATGCCTAATGTTTTCGGCGTTGTTGAGATATTCCTTATCTTGTAAGAATGCAGACAAGAATCTAAAATTTCCAATTGAAGTTTTTCTGTTGCGGTATCGAGATCTTTTATCTGTATATTAATAAAAGCGTGTTTTTAACCCTGTGATTCCTAAGAAAATTGAAATGAAGGGACCTCAAAATACGGAAGGTCCGAGCTCCTCTATCAAAGATAAGGAAAATTCACTTTCCCCCTCAAAAACCACCATGACAGCTGGTATTTTCCGAATTGTAAGAAAACTCCCCTCTTCCCCAAGCACATCTGGGCGAGCCACTCTAACGAAGTAAGCACGTTCCGCATCAATCACGCTTAACGAAAGGGGGTGGAAATTTCAGAGTAACATTCCGACGTTTCGAACTGCTATGTCTTTTGCTTGAAAGGACGTATGGGACGGAACCGTATCGATAGTTTAAAACAGCTTGTATTAAATTTATTAACTAATAGTTCGAAAAAGTTGTGGGAGTGACAGAGACCTTACAAGATGCAGATTAGTTTAAATAGATTGCTGATCTCACATTAAAATGTAGTCAAAGCTTTTACTTTGAGTAAGAGCAGAAAAAATTATTGCAAGCATAAGGAGAAAAGAAAGTTGATTTAATGATGGTCAAAGAGATATCCAGAAATCACGGCAAATAATTCTTCTTGGGAAAAAATACCGGAAATAATTAAGGGCTAAAAGAAGGATCCCAAGAATTTTCCAAAATCAATGCCACTCCAGTTACATACCAAGAAAATGAGAGGTGGCATTTCGATCGATTTCTTTTTCTAGATATTTCCGTCTCGAAAATTTTAAGTCAGCCCTGTTCAGATTTCACCTAACGCACTGAGAAGAAACACAATGAATATTTTTTCTTTCTTTCTTTTTCTTTTTCTTTCTCTTTTTTTTTGCCCTCCATGTTTCTTATCAGCTTCTGAATTTGAAAGGGATGCGTACCTTTTACGAAATTTAAACTTTTTCTTAAAATAGAATGTCCTCTAGGTATTTTCAGGTAACCCTCTAAATAAGTTTAACCCTTTTTAAGACAATGGGAAGTATACTTCTTACCAAATTCATCAAATTTTCGCCGTACATGGTAAGCTATTTTAAAGTTCTCATCAAATTTTTCGATGAAACGAAATCCAAGACGTTCCAATTTCTTATCTCAAACCGTAAAAACGAGTCCTAGCTTCTTTTATTAATTATTAATTAATGAATTTCTTTTCTTAAATTAAACTCAATCAGTTATTTTATTATACCATTACTAGAAAAAAAATGGACTTCGAAAGGTTTAAGAGAAGTTTGTTTAGTAGAAATTCAGATATTTGTTTCAAATTTTAGCTGCATACACAGTAAGTTTCAAAAGTTGAAGAAATAGGTCGAATTTCAGGGGCAAGCAACAATACGGGAAAATAGGGATACTCACCCTACTTTTACTTTTTCTTATATTTCTGGAATATTTGAAATGCTACAACCTTAAAAGTATTTGCTTCTAAGAATGAGAAATGTACTTTTGCTAAACTGATATCTCATTTAATCACAAAATAAATATTTTAAATGAAATAGCCTAGGGCCAATTATGCCTAAGCTTAGGGATACTTGATTCTAAGCAAGGGATGCTTGACCCTACATAATGCAAAGAGTGCTTAAATTCTTTTAATTATTTGTATGTAGGGGAGTTGGGGTAGATTCATACGCGGGAACATTGATATAGTCCTCAAATTTTGATGATTGGAATGGCTCAAGATTTTAATATCCCCTCACATATATGCCACTGTAACCCTTAGCACAGGGTATATTTTTCGGCCATGTTTAGTCAAAAATTAATTTACACGTGAATCAAACCTCGAATCTTCTCGCCTAAGTGAATTTTACTCTAAGTATGTGTTGTGTGATTTCTTTAATTGGAATGTTTTAAAGAAACCTTTATATCTTCCCGAATATTTGTGCCATGTTTACGAAAATGCATATAAATATTATGAACATCAAACATAATCATTGATGAAAGTTTCATCTCGTTATCTGCTTTGCGGAATGGGGCGAGTCCAAATCATTTTCGTCTTCATCAATTTGTGAACGGTCCCCTAAATGCGCTCGTGACCGAATCTTCACTATATATGATATATATACAGGGGTCCCACTTATATCCGTTACATCCCCTTAGCTTCTAAACGGTGACAGCTTAGGCCATAAAGTTGGTGTCTAGGTATAGTAAAAAGGCTATACGCTACTCGATGAGACAATTTACAACGTCATCTATCGGCAAATCTTGGAATTAGTGTTCCTATCTCGAAAACAATACAAGATACGGGGAAAAGGTCAATTACCAAATTTTAGAGCGTCTTCGATTTAGTACAAAAAGATACCTTGCAAACATTAATACGAAGAAATGAACGATTAAACTGCGCATTTGTTTGTTCTCGATTTCCGAAACTGTGACGTCTCTAAACGGGTTAAACGAGAAAAAACAATTAGTTATCACAACATACCTTTATTTTCGGTGTTCAAAGTGCTCTCCGTCATCTACAATGCAGATTTGAATCCTTGTTTAAATTTCGCTTCTCACACCTTTTAGCACATAGTTGGTGCGCAAACATATGCAACAGTAATACGTCCTGCAATGTTGGCGGAAAGGTCCATACACCTGCTGTTTGATTTATTTCCACAAGAAAAAGTATAATGGGGTCATTTTTTGCCCGAAAAATAACATTTTCTCCATTTATTCGTGTCATATGACATCAAAATTTCCGAAAATACGAGCAAACAAATGAACAATTTACACGTTTAGTTCTTAGAATTATTGCACTCAAGGTGTCTTTTCGTGCTAAATCGAAAACGCTCTACAATTTTGTAATTAACTGTTTCCCGTATCTTGAACCGTTTTCGAGATAGAACCGCTAATTCCAAAATTGGCCGATAGATGGCATTGTAAGTTGTCTCATCGAGCAGCACATAGCCTTTTTACTATACCTAGACACCAACTTTATGGCCTAAGCTGTCACCGTTTAGAAGTTAAAGGGGGTATAAAGGATATAAGTGGGAACCCTGTATAGTTAGTTATTCCCATTGCGACTGTCGAGTATACAAGTATACGTACCCAGAGCTCCATCACATGAGTTTTATGGATGGGGATGATGGCAGAGAGGAGCATCTGTTCGAAGGATATACAGATAAGCGATGATTTCAGGAATACAATAGTGCAGGGATGATGATGCCTGGCCAGCCTCAAGTAACTAGCAACAGGAAAAATCGATGAGTACGTTAAACGTAGTGTCACACCGTGGGCAGTTAAGTTTCTTAACACTCTGACCGCCTATCCCGCGATTTCCGCTGGGTGGGAACCTAGAGCTCCATGACATGAGTTGCATGCATGGGGATGATGGCAGAGACGGGGCAGCTGTTCGAAGGATACAGATAAGCGATGATTTCAGAAATACAATAGTGCAAGGATGCGGATGCCTGGTCAGCCTCAAGTAACTAGCGACAGGGAAAATCTCCGAGTACGTTAAACGTAGTGTCACATTGTGGGCAGTTAAGTCTCTTAACCCTGACCGAGTATCTCGCGATTTCCGCGGGGTGGAAGCAAGTGTATTTTCTGATGCATCCTGCGCTTTTCACAGGCGAATGTGTTTAATGTGTGAGTATTTTTATAGCGTCGGATCATGTTTTTCTAATAAAGTTTTAAATATAAATGTGGTGTTTGTACGACCAAAATCGTAATTTAAAGCCCGGATTGTAAAACTGAATCAGAGTTGTGCGATAGATGACGCAAATGGTTCCATTCCAGATGCTTCTCAGACAACCCCCCAAGAGACGAATAAAACCATCGTGCTCAAAGGTAACTGGCAGATTCTTTCAGGTCCTTCCTCCGCATAAGTTGAAATAACGTTTAATCATCGCTTAATCAGGCTCACGGCAGTTCGCTGCTCAGAAATATTAAAATGTCGAGGTAATGTTAATTATAACGCTAAGTCTCTTCTCTTGAATCGACGTAATAAAACTAACTCTTAAAAGTATGTTTAACATCACTTTCAATGAATAATATCTTAATGATCTTCTATTGTACGATACTGATTCAGTTACTGAAATTATATCATTATTATTATTACCTCGTAACTCTCATTTATAATATTCAGTTGTAAATATTATTTCCCCCTGTAATACTTGTCTCTTAAAAGTTTAATAAATGTTAATTGTTTTAATTTAAGTTTCTTCATTATTTAATTAATTACACGAACCTCAAGAAGCCCCTAGACATCCCTACCATAACTTTAAATTGTTTTAACTATCGGATTTTTGTCTTATCAGAGGCAAATCCTACATAAATAACAACTCACTTGGTTGAACGGTTTTTGAAGACGTTTGAAAACGTTGCATCTAAGTAGTTATTTAAAAAATCACACAATCAGAGGGTTAAAAATGACCTCTGCTCTAGACGTTCTGTGGCATGTTTGCCACTTACTGCAAGGCCTCATCGAAACTGTCTACAAATGAGTTATTAAGAAGCTAATTGAAAATCAAAATGAAGTAAATTGTGTTCCTCTAGTGATGGTAGGACACTTCAAAAAGGAAGGCTCATGAAAATCTCCTTCTAAATACTTTTCGACGTAAACAACGAGTGCCAACATCAGGTTGTTGGTTCATATTCTGCAAGGTATCAGAGCCTCTCGCTTTTCTACTCTGAATGCAGGACTTAGTAGAGGAGTCGTAATCCAATCCACCATAACAGTGCTAAGGAACGCAATAGTTAAAATTTCACATTGGTTTAACAATGCTAATGCTCATATCACAGCTGAAATCCGACGTTTCTTTAGAGATGTTGGCATTCTATGACTGCAATGATCATTAGATCAAAAGAGTATTACAAATTACAAATAGAGTATGTGTAGGACATTGGCAATGTATTAAGGCAGCTTCGTTGCATCCCTATCTCATGACGATACTATAATTACGAGCCGGTGCAACAACCTTGGGTAAACGTCAGCCGTTTACGGGGAGGGGACTACACAGAATACTGAGAAGCAGTTCCTTCATATTTTATATGTTGTTGATGATGCATCGTGTCGCCTATGTTCTTAAAACGTTAACCACTTTTTTCTGCTTCATTGGAACAAATAATATTATGCAACTTTCTTCAACTCTATACATTTCCTTCCTATTGTTGGGATTTTAGTTTTTTAGTTTTCGGTTTATATACGGTTTTAGTTTTCCTATTGTTGTGAAGTCAGTTTAGAAACGAGCAGTGCTACAAAAATTATATAGAGCTAAGTTGTAGGAAATTTTGTGATGATTATTTCGGTATATAATGATAACATACTAAAAATTAATGGTTTTTGAGTTATAAACAAAAGCTGGAAAAAACCTTTTTTTATATTTTTTGGCCATAACTAAAATTCCAACAAAAATTTTTGGCGGCGAACCTCAGATTCGTAATCAGCACCTCAAAAACATAAGAGAGCAAAAAATCACAACTCCTCCTGAATTTGATTTTAAAAACTACTTGATTACTGGACTACTGAGAAATTCGTACTAACCGATAGCTGAGAAAAACGCAGCTTAAGTGCAAGTAATTTCAAGCGGATGAAGGGTTGCTCTTTTCTCCTTTTACGTTGCTCAGTGCGCTAAATTTGATCCTTAGGACAGGCAAAACTCTCTACAGCTCTTGTCTATCTCTCTCTCAATTCTTGATTAATTTTCCGTCTTCCTTTTATGTTTCTTATTACTTTTTTGCCATTTTCGTTGATCATTGAACTCTCAAAGTGGAAAAGTAAGCCAATTAGAATAAATCGAAAATACAAGCTTTTAAAGTAATTTCAAGGGGACTGCAGCTCTGCAGCCCTAATGGACGAGCCACCACTGTCTTTGTAAAATAAATAACATCAAAATTAGTTATGCTACTACTTATATTTCACAGAGAAAGTTTTAACGATAGTATTTAATATTCTGTTGAAGAGAAATGGTATCTATTTTGTAGATATTTACTGTAAGAAATGTAAATTTAATGAAAGGTCTGGGAATTTTATTAGATAAATTAGTTTATAAAAAAACATTAAATCCCTCAAATGCCAATTTCTTATAAACTGTGAAAATATTTACTAAAGTTTTAATTTATCCAAAATATTTAGAAAAGGAGGTTTAATTTACTTTAAAATTTGTGGTTTTAATCCGCAAAAATTTTTCGAACGTGTTATCTGAGACTTGTAAACATTCGAAATAATTCAATTTTCTTAATGAGTAGTTATTTTAGAAAAGCATAATCAATTGTGCCCACATATAAACTGTTGAAAGAAAAACAAAGTAATTTCTTTTAGCAGGAAGAATTTATTTACTTTAAATTGTTATTTACGTTGTGTTACATGACCCATTCATTTTACGAAACGTGACGCTGAAAAGACTTAAAATTCTTAGAGTTCCTTTAAACAGAGAGAGTACATTTCGAAGAGTATAGAGTAGAACTCAAAAAGGGACAAAACTCACCCTTATTTATTCTTAGCTCGAAAGTCGCAATAACTAGGATTCGGTTGAATTGAATATCCTGTTACAACTTCATTTTTTTCGAAGGAGAACAACAGAAGTAGCTTGTGTTTTCATGAAGTCCTTTGAACTAGTCCAGAATCCGAATTTATTTTTACTTCATTGAATAAAATCCAAATTCAAGTAAAGGTATTTTTATCTTTATCTGAACTGAACGACATATTCTCTTCGTTTCTTTTGATTTGACTTGTAACTAGAAAATCGTAAAATCGCATTTGAGATGAGAAAGAAACTTTTTAATGTAACTTTTTTGAAACAAAATTTGTTCATTTCATCTGACGAACGTTATGCTGCAAGCGAGAAGTATTTAGATTAGACCTTTTAATATTAAAATGTGGTCCGATGGTGAGAATGACCACTGATCTGATTCCACTCTCTCCAAACTCTCACACCACACGGATGTCAGAATGCTCGGCTCACCATAAATGATTTATTGCGCAACAGTTACATTTAAACTGCTTGTCTTTGGTAAAATTGGATCTCAAATTCGTGATCTTCAGTTCAAGGATCTGCCACTAGCCTATTGCGAGCCCGAAACGACGGTAACATCAACAAACTGTTAAAGACATATTTTACTAAAGGCCACCACACGGATGTCAGAATGCTGAGCTCACCATGAATGATTTATTGTGCATCAGTTACATTTAAACTGCAGGCCTTCGACAAAATTGGATCTCAAATTCGCGATCTTCAGTTCAAGGATCTGCCACTAGCCCATTGCGAGCCCGAAATAACGGTAACATCAATAAACTGTTAAATACATATTTTTCTAAAGGCCTATTCTATTTCCTGTTATTTTGCTCGCTGTCTTTTCCTTTTAAAGTAAAATAGGACAAAAGGTTTATTTTTAAATCGCCTTTTCGGAGTAATTCTTCTGAATACTCAGTTACCCTTTTGGAAAGATAAGCATTATTGAGAAAACTGACCAGATTACCATTGGGTAACTAACTATATGTTTAAATGGAATGAAAAAGACTGTAATGAGTGTGATATGCAAAAATGATGGTTGTGGAATTTGTGAAAATGGTTGTTCATACCCCCAAAGATGAAAGGTTGGTTAACCCGTCATTTCTACTGAGGAATTCTCTATTATCTTATAACAAAACCAGAATACAAATGCTGAAAATTAAATTGATAGAGAACAGTTGCATCGTATTGGGAAGGTATATTATTGGTTTCTGTTTGAGTATTTTTGCATGGAGACGAAGAAATGCAGAAGCCAAAATGTTTTCAGAAGAGAAAAATGAAAAAATTCATGAGACAAAAATAAAGCTGTTCGCACTTAAATTAATTACTTGTTCTCTTCAAACTATAATAAATACAAATTTCCGTTGTTTAATTTATTATTAATTCTTTACCGTTGATTCCATTTGCAGATGCTGGGTATTTTTGATGTTTAAAATTCATGAAAAGAGAGTGAATGTGTTAAGTTTAATTTGCTAACAGTATGAGTTCTCGTTTATTATTTTTTTATTTATCATGGATTTTCCTGTTTTTATTATGTAGTCTATTATAGATTTAAGTGATAACTATTAATCTCTATACATTTAATGGAGAAATGTTAATGATTTTTAGGATGAATGAATGTTGTTCTACGGTCGTTACATATGAATATAACACTATAAATTGAATGCAACGGACTATTCTGCAAAAAAAGTATTTTTGAATATGTTTGGGTATAGCCTCATCTCAGCAGAAAAGACATACTTAGACTAATGCTTTATAAAATATAATAAAAATTGAAAGCCTCTGGTTCATAGAAAATGAAGTTTCTATGAAAGGTCGGAATTCTGTTTTTATTACAATTTATATTTTTTGAATGCATTTGTCTTATTTTCAATGTCTGAATTAAATTTCTGTATATGTATGTCTATATCACAATGAAAAGTTTGTGATGAAAAAGAAATGAAAAGTGTGTGTTGTGATTTAAGTGATAACTATTAATCTCTATGCATTTAATGGAGAAATTTTAATGATTTTTAGGATGTATGAATGTTTTTCTACGGTCTTTACATATGAATATAACACTATAAATTGAATGCAACGGACTATTCTGCAAAAAAAGTATTTTTGAATATGTTTGGGTGTAGCCTCATCTCAGAAGAAAAGACATACTTAGACTAATGCTTTATAAAATATAATAAAAATTGAAAGCCTCTGGTTCATAGAAAATGAAGCTTCTACAAAAGGTCGGAATTCTGTTTTTATCACAATTTATATTTTTTGAATGCATTTGTCTTATTTTCAGTGTCTGAATTAAATTTCTGTATATGTATGTCTATATCACAATGAAAAGTTTGCTATGAAAGTAATCTACTGATTTCTATCTATTATTTTTCGACTCAAATAGAAGAATTGTTCTTTCAGACGAAAAAAAAATCAATATTAAACGGGAATTTGTCTTCTTTTGTTAAAATCTGAATTGCAATTCAAATTTGAATATGAAAATCTAACATCACCAAATGGTTTTCTGAAAAGTGAAAAAATGTTCCCTAGAAATGATTTGCGCACCTTTTTAAAATTCTGATTATTATTTTTCTCCCAAAATTATCTCAACATTCATAAGGTGAAATTTACATCTGAAAATAGAATGCACAAATGTCAAAAATAATTATTAATTGATGCTACCACTAGTTTTAAATAGGCACTTGCGGCTTTTCATACCATAAAAAATTAGAATAATCCTTTTTATTTGTATAAAACTTCATGACAAAGTTACGTACATTTATATTGAATTTCTTACGCCATATCCTATTTCCTTAACAATAAACTTAAAAATCTGAAATTTTACTAGTATATAAAAAATTACCTCCCTATCAACCAAAAGTATGGTCCAAAATTTATTGCTTTCAAAAAATATGTCATAACGTTTGCATTGATAATCGCTTTCAACCAATTTTAATTTTTATGAACAACTTCATCGAATAGCTAAGAAATTGAATTTAAAATCGAATTCTTGTTTGTTTATCTTTCCATACTCTAAAGTAAATTAAAATAATATGGCTTAAATTAAATTTCAGAATGATTCTAAAATCATTAGTGGAACAAAAATCAATCTTGACTTTTAATTAAATTCCTTGGACTGATAACATATTCCTTACCTCGTTTAGTTAAAAAAATTTCTAAAAATTCATGACTGAATTTTTAAAGAATTTTAGAACATAATCATAATTTTCTAATAAAGATGGTGTTACTTTATGGTAAAGAGGAAAAAAATATTTAAATTTATTTACAGCAAATCTTAATAAAATGTAGAAAAGTGAGATGATTTTATTTACAAAAATTAAAGAATTACGAAGAAAATGGCGTTATGAAAGATTTGATGATGCCAATATTGCTTTGTACAATTCCAAGGGGAGTTGAGTACTGTAGTGCAATGTTTACTTGCAATGTTTCTGAAATAGTAAATATATACTTAATAAAAGTATTGAGTGCACTCAATATTTTTAGTATCTAAATGTATTAAGATAGTAAAATATATTAAGTATAAGTTTAATAATGTTGTATAAACAATGTAACATACTATATTGTAAGTTTAAAGTAAATGTTTTTTAATAAAAATAAATAAGGACTTATTATTTAAAAATCATTTTTCATACTATTATACAAATAAGCTTCATTTAATGATGTTATGATGAAAGCCTTCATCCAAATTTTCTAAAGTAACCCTATCTATGTTTACTGAGGTAATTGCTATTTTATATTATCTTGAACTTTCGACATTTTTTATATTTAATCTCAATTATAAAGTTAGAAACATAGTAGCATGTATTATAGTTTAATATAAGATTACCTTCCCTTCTATATAACATTACATTTTATCTCTAATGATATAAAGCATTTTCTTTCTAAAAATCATTTCTATACAATATTGTACAGAATATCTTATATTCCGTAAAATAATAAAATTAATGATCGCTGTGTTTTCATTCTATATTTCAAAAGGATACAGACTGAAATATGAGGGTATCAGACTTTGTTTCATATATCGAAATAAAAGCAGTACATGAATCTTATGAACACAACAAAGATATTGCTTGTATGAATAGCTGCTTCGGTAAAGTAGAAAATACAAAAATTTGTTCTGATATTAATGTCAAAAGAAATATTTCATTTTTCTTCCACATAATGTGATAATGTATGTTTCTAAACATATAATATTCCGGCAGGATTGGCTAAGTGAGAATTGATTTAACCAGTTGACAGTTGGGTTGGAGGTACGCCAAATTTAGAATAATGTTTATATCTTTTTGTAGAAATATCTAATAGTACTTTGTTTCAGTATATCCATGTCGATGCAAAATGTTGCATTTTTCTGCTTTTGTTTATTCTGGTTTTTACCTGTATTTCTTTCGACAAAAAATGTTGTATTTATGCACATTTATTTTTAACATATTTAAGTGATATAAGTTTCAATATATTTTCGTTCTTATAACTTCATGATATATTCTTTTCATAAAAAATATGACACTCGAATACCTTCCTTGTAAAATCTATTTATTCGACAATATTTCATATCAGTGAATGCAAAAATAAAAACGATTTTATTAAATTGTACGGAAAAAAAGGCGTTCATTCAGTATATATTGTTGAATGGAGAAAAATATACTTATAATATCTAATATTTATGTTATTCTCTTTAATATTCATGATTTTAGAGGTTTTCAAAGGTAAACACGGAACCTTTAAAGCCAGAAACATACAAGTCGTCAAAAAGCGAGGATCTTTGATATTTTATTTGGTATTCATCCTTCACTAATATTTTTCGTACTGCTAACCCGAAGATACAATTTTAAATTTCCCTGAATTCTATAACAAGAACTATATTTATAGTTTCTATATTTATAGGAGTAACCTGATTTGTTGTTGTTCGTTTTCAGACTATTGCTTCTCTGATAACATTTCAAAAATAGCGTTTCGTTTCTTGCTTTTCATTAGAGCTCTAGGTTATTGATTTGCTATTATTTTATTTCTTGCGGAGTAAACATTAGAACGAAGTAAAAATTAAAAGTCAATGCATTGTTTCATTATTTAGCATGGCATATGTGTTGTATATCAAAACATCTGTCGTAATATTTTGCAATCAGTTAAAATAAAAAGCAATAGTTATAGAAAACTCATTTTAACGAAAGTTTTAAAAGCCATTTCCGGCTAGCTCACAGGAAGTGAAAAGTACGGTTAAAATAAAGCTGGACCATGGTTGAATTAATTTAAATTTATTGTTCTCACATCTTCCACATAGAATTATTCTGGATTAACTAAGATTACATTACATTCTACAACTAGCTAAGCATGGCAGGATTTGTCCGTCCCCGTGAGAGGGAAACCATCGTTCTCGCACGAACAGTCAAGTCACTCTATCGAAAAGTCCTTGCAGCGCCATCCACCGGCAGGAGCGCGAGACAAAATGAGATTGTCACAAAGTGTATTTTTTTAAAACTTGGAAAGGAATAAAACTGATTTTAAATTCTTTTATTTAACTCGAATTGTTTCATGTTGGTAAGAATTTAATTTTGGATCAGAATTTTTATGGACTTGCTGATTTGCTGGAAATTTGATATTTTGTATACTTGTGTGTCCTCGATGAAAATACACTATTTTAATTTTTTCAGAATTTAATTATGTGTTAATAAATAGATTGATTTAATTAGATTCCTTTACACACTCGTTTAAGTAATTTGAAGTGTATTTTAGGAAACAAATTTGCAAGTTTCCATAATATTTATAATACTGTATCTAAACTAAAAGAATAAAATGTAGAAAATTATTAAAATAAACAAAGTAATTTTTCTTTTCATCAAAATTGTTAAAGTGTTTTTCTAAAAACTTTTTTGTTACTTTTCTTTCGTTTTTACTCCAAAACTATAAAACTTTTTTTCACAAATTCTATTCATGATAAAAGAAGAACAAATATTAAAAAAAACCAATATTAAAATCTGTGGAAACGATAATCAAAAAGAACAAATATTTGTGCAGGGTTTCTGTGAAAATTATGTATAGATTTTTATAAATAACCGATTAGATTTGCATTTCTCACACTTTTTCAGACAGTCTTTTGTTTCAGACATGAATGAATGATCTCATAAAATGTTATGGCTTTGATATAATTTGAAGACTTTTTAATAAATAATATTTCCAGCATTATCTTAAATCAGATCCATTAATCGTTTTCGGATATCTTTCAGATTATTTTTGACTCTTTATGATGATTGTCTTTAGTTTTATGCATTTGTCGTGGTATCGGAATTTCACCAAACTTTAATGTTTGGATAACTTCACACAGACATATTTGCAATTTTTTCTGTTTATAATTTATTTTGCTGTTTTAATATTTATTTCCAGTTGTGCTTTTCTTATTCTTAAAATTACATTAAAATCTTTGAAATGCTTTTTTATTTTATGCTTCAGTAATTTATAATGCAACACAGTTTATATAATGTTTATAACCTACTGCCAATTTAATTTTGATTATGTAAAGTCAGGCTCTGCTTGAATTAGATAAGTGCGTGGTCCATAATTTTTACATTTTAGTACTCACACAGAGAAAAATGTAATCATCAAAATATTTTGACCCTAAATTTTGAAGAGTTTTAACCGTTCAATATTCTCTGAATTATTCAGTGTTCTGAGTTCAAATTTCTCTGGACTCAGAAATCACTTTTTTTCCATTTTTCCACTCGGGGTCGAATAACTTTTAAGCTAGTCAATTAAGAATAAGGAAATCCAATACATTGTCAATTTGCTTTCCCTTTTGATGATATAAATTATATCAGTTATGTATTATATTCCTTCTTGGGTAAAGTAGAAATCGGTAACACCTATCAAACCATATTACTCTATATAGCTACATAATTATAGCAATGTATCGTAAAAATATTTGGAAAATTACTGCTATATTATTAAAGCGTTTCAAACAAATATAAATGAGAAGTATTCCTCGAATTTGTGTAGGAAGAGAGAAAAAATCGTCCGCGATTAGATTTATTAATTTCAGATAAACTATTTTGTTTAGAGCTTATGTTCTACTAGCAATGCGCGCACGGCGTAGCCCGTGGAATCAGGACTTCAACAAAATAGGAAAAAAACGTCCACATCCACAATGACACGAAAAATTTTGAAAACAAAATAAAAACAAAAGATACACATTATTGATTTTTAGGAAAACAGTGCTGAGTACGTTACTACAAAACAATATTAAAAAATTGTGACATGAAAATCATTATTAGATAGCAAGTGAAATATGCGAGACAAAGAAACATGTTGAAACATTATAAAATAATTATTTATTCATTCAGTTGAAGGTTATGATGTCCCCTGCGTTCTTCGCCGCCAGCCAATGAAATTGCAATAATGCACTCTGGCATTGGAGAATGTCGCTCCGGTGAATGTCTCGCTGATAAGATCTCTAGCAAACAACTGCTTAAACTGATCAGGGAAAATTAGTTAAATAAAAACTATTTTAACGGTTCTTGTTTTAAATCCGACAGAAACGTTTCAGTTATAAGCTGAAAAAAAATTTAAATTGATAGCGTTATTACAACGTCGGATGCAAGAATTTTAAGAAATCCAAATGAAAAATTAACATAGAAGTGAACTATTTTCCAAACATTTCTCAAAATTCAGTAAATTACGTTAGAAATTAAAAACCAAATTCGTTAGAAAGAAAATTGTTTGTTCTTTCCGATGGTATATCTGTTTTTCTTCCTACGACGAACAAAATCTATTTTCTTGAGAAATAAGTGCAAAAAACTACCGAAAACAATACAAAATATTAAATAAAAAATTTTCTAGATTAAATTTTGAAATTCCGGCTTCGAGGTGCATGAGTCACCATTAATACTACCTGTGTGCTAAATTTCATGGCTGTAAGTGCGAAAGATTCGTCTGGACATCGCACACACGCAAAAAATTGCCTTTTATAAGTATAGATGATGGTTGGAACTGTTGAAGGCTTTAACTTTATTGCACTAATAAAAAATAGAGGGCGAGTGTATGCATAACACTGAGCATTGTATGCCATATTCATGCCTGTTTCATATGCCACTGACCATTGAAAACTACATCAGTCGCAAAATATAAAATTGATATTTAGAAGAAGAAAAAGGAAATTTAGGAAGAAATTTATTCATAGATTACAAAAGAAAATTTGTGTGTTAGTGTTTGGCTTTAAAAGTGTTCATAGAAAGTCAAATATCATGGCTAAAAAAAAAGCTGCAAATGTAACTTTAAAAAATTGTTTTGAGTTGTGGCTAGCAGTGTTAACATATTATTACATTTCTCAAACGCAAGCAAGATTCATTATTTTAAACTTTAGTTCAAAAATTTCACATTTATTAAGTATTCAATTCTGCAGACACTAGATATATCTTTTCATAAGATGCAGTGAAAGTTTTCAACGAAAAAGATAAATAATACAAAAAGCATATATGCATCTTAATAAATTCATAAATTGCATCTACATCATAAAATTTTAAAGAATTTCTGTTATCTACATTAGAATAAGAATTCCAATGTTTTCTTACATGTTGATTTCATTATTCCTATTGCAATGTATTCAACTTGAGTTGGACTACTTAATATGCATTTGAGTCCACATCTTCTTGCTCCGAAAAAAATTTGTAATCAGGTCTGAAGAAACGTGCGTAATTTTGTTTACAGAACAAATGATTCCGTATTCAGGTATTTTTCATTCCTTTTGTACTTAAACCTAGGTTTCTTCGATATTGAATATGAATGAGGGGATTCGAGATTGTTCTGTTGTTTGTGAAGTGACATTCTAATATGCGAAATATGTTTTTAGAAAAGTTCTTTAAGATATGTATTACTTTATTTTGCAAGATTTTTTGTTCACTCTCTTGCAAGTTATACTGGAGAAGTAAGTTTTATTTCTGTCTTTGAATTGCAACTCAAAAACTCTAGTTAAGAACATTATTGTATCGAAAACACATATTCCTTGTAGAATGAAACTTTTGAACTAAAATAATTTTTATAATTTATAAAGATTTGGAGATTACATGACGCCAAGTTATGGATAGAAACATTGGATTTTATATTTTTCAAGCCATTTTTCTGAAATTGCAATAAAGTAGAAAACTAAAATAATTTAATATTGTAATCTTTTGAATTTTCTTAAACAACAATACTGTATATATAGATGTAGTTTTTTCTGACGAAAGAAATGAATCAGGACTGAAGAAACGAGCGTAATTTTGTTTACAGGACAGATGATTCTATATTCAGGTATTTTTCTTGCCTTTTGTACTTAAACTTAGATTTCTTGATATTAAATATTAATGAGGGGATTCGGGATTTTTCTGATGTTTGTGAAGTAACATTTTAATATGCTAAACATATTTTACGAAAATTATTTAAGATACGTATTACTTTATTTTACAAGATTTTTTTTTGTTCACTCAATTGCAAGTTCCGCTGGAAACGTGAGCTTTATTTTTGTCTTTTAGTTGCAACGTGAAAACTCCAGTTAAGAAAATTATGGTACCGAAACCACATATTCCTTGTCGTATAAAACTTTGCAACTAAAATAATTATTATAATTCATTAAAGATATAAATACGAAATACGGGAAGTTTTAATTGCAAAAGAATTAAAAATACAAAAATAATAACAAACAATGAGGAGGAATAAGAATCTGGTGGATGACGTCATCAGAAGCCTTCATCCACGCAGATTCAAAACCAGAATAGATTTTCTGTAGGGGGCAAAAGACTTTAAAGTCTACATTTAATTTGAATTTTCCTCTAAGGCATGAACCAATTCCGGAATGGAGATGAAGATAGGTGCTCACACCTACAAAGTTGATTTTTGAACGGCGTTCTTTCTTTTTTTCTATTCTACTACTTAAGAGGTAAGACATTTTAAGCCCTTCTTTTCAGACTATGTTTAAAAGGCTGTTTTGAATTTCTTTTTCGTGGATAAATGTTTTTCTTTCCAATTTGTTCCGGAATAGGTTCAGGCCTTATAGGAAAATTCAAATTTAATTTAGAACTTTAAGTCTTTCTCCATTGCAGAAAACCTATTCTGGTTTTGAATCTGCATGGGTGAAAGCCTCTGATGACGTCATCCACCAAATTCTTATTCCTCCTCGTCGTTTGTTATTATTTTTGTATTTTTATCTCTTTCACAATTAAAATTTCCCTTATTTCATATTTATATCTTTGTACTTCGAAATTTTTTCTGGATGATGCAGCATTAGCGCTCACCAAATAAATCGCTTCTATTATTGTTGTTTTGTCTTTTTTAGATATTCAATCCATATAATTCATTAAGATTGGGAGATTATATGACACCTAGTTCTGGATGTAAACATTGCATTTTATATTTTTCAAGCCATTTTCCTGAAAATGCAATAAAACAGAACACAAAAATATTTTAAATTTCTTAATCTATATCGTAATCTTTTGGATTTTGTTAACCAACAACTTTAAATATGTAGATGCAGTTCATATGCAAAACATTGCCATAAATAATAGTAATTTGTGGGAATTAACATTTACTATTTTCCTGACATCATTTGTGGATAGCCCTGCTAGGAGACGCAATACAAGCTCAAGCAAAAGGCTGTGTTATATTTTCTAATAAATTTGTATAATTAAATATAATTTCTAATAACAATGTATGATACATTTAATTACAACAGTTTTTTAAAGATATACTTACATAAAAGTTCAGAAAATAGAATTTTTATTATTTTAATTATTTCTATTTTTTAATTTTTTAATTTACAGTTCAATTTCATGAACTCTTAAAATCAAAGTTTTTCGCAAATTCATTACAAGGTGGTGCCACGTATATGGAATCAAAAGTCATTTAGCTGAAAATTAATTAGTGAATTGTAATCGAGAACACACACATATGTATAAAATTTATAAATTCTAACACATCACAAAGGGAACGAAAAATTATTTACAATATTCCGATGAAAATTTAATTACAATATTTCAATGAAAAATCAATTATAATATTTCATCTTAAAACATGATACAAGTAAAAATAAAAGTGTTTAAAAATGCTTCTACTGATCATTCTCAGATATGGTAACCTTCCTCGCTTTTGCCCATGTGCCAGACGGAGTTTATTTTACCAAAATAGGGGTAAAATGAAAAACGGAGGTGGAGATATTGACATTTTGCTTATCAGTAAAAGGAAAGAATTTATTTTCATTTATTAATTTGCTGTAAAGAATAACTAAAAAAATTCGCCTAATCGGTCGAAGGTCATGACCTAACGAAGAACTTCGGAAAAAACGCTCTTCTTACTCAATGCCAGTCACTTCTTTCCGTAGCAAAATCGCCCAAAAGTGATAGTCTCAGGTTTTTGTATTGTATTCTACTAAGAAAATGCTTAACAAATACTGATAATCGGTATGAAGAGCATTCTATAAATTTTGTCTTCTCTTCAATATATATATATAAATGTTATAATATATTTTCACACGGAAAACAACAAACACATCAATCATCCAATGCAGAAACTTCAAATATTTACTGATCTATATCTAAATTAATTTAATAATTAAACATACTAAATAAAGGCCAAAAGGTCCTATGGAAAGTTTTTTTGAACAAATCATATTAACTCTGTTATAATTAAGACTTAAATTATAGTTGAAAAAGACAATCCAGAATACGGAGTTTTCAGCAATTGAAGTGGTCAGCCCGACTTTGGACGAGCTTGTATAGTTTTACGCAAATAAAATCAAGATTTAAAATAACAATATGTTGACAATATTTAATGATGACTGTGTTTAATATTAAGATTTTTAATACTAAACTAAATATCATAAACGATAAACTTACGGATACACTAATAAAAAATATTTAATCAGTTAGCGCTTAGGCTTGAAAGGGAAAACAACTTTTATTTAAGCAAACACTAAAGAAAAAGAGTTATTTATTGTCATTTCTTATTTGAATGGAACTAATTATTACCTGTGTAGTTATAGTCATAACTGATTAAAAGACATTTACTTTTTAATTATCTGACTTCTTATCAAAGTTATAGCGCAGGGGTGGGGAACCTACGGCCTTAAGGCCTCATGTGAACTTTTTTTGAGTTTCTTAAGCTGTCTTACCAGTTATTTACAGCCTGCATTTAAATAATATACTTGTCTGTAATATAATAATAATTACAGAACAATAAACTTTAAGATTCCGCTCGTGTGGCTTTTTTCCGGATGTCGAAATTGAATGAAGTCTTTCAGTGCAATAATAATTACAGAACAATAAACTTTAAGATTCCGCTCGTGTGGCTTTTTTCCGGATGTCGAAATTGAATGAAGTCTTTCAGTGCAAAAAGTTTCCCCACCTCTTATATAGCGTCTCATAAAATAAATTCATCTTGGAATTCTTTTTTCATATGATTACATATTAAATTCATACTAAAAAGCGTTGTCTTTTCCATTTAATAAATATCAAATACACATTTTATTTCTTCGTTGGAAAACAATTTCATTTAGAATTTGTGGATGATCCCGTTATCAAGTACAGTTCACTCTGATGAAAAACGTTTAGTTGAAGTACTAAGATAGGGATGGATTTTAATTTTTCATAAAAGCAAGAAATAAATATCTGAATTAATCATAATCTATGGATGACTATATACACAAATTTTTATCATTAAATTTTTAAAAAAATATTCTGGTGGAAAATAGATTGAAAATCATACAACAACAGCATATGAATGCAAAAACTGAATTAAAAATTCTCGTTAGAATATTTAATATTTGTTTAGCATAAAATTCCAAATTACAATAGAGTTAGTTTGGTAAAATAGAACTAAACTTTTCAATTTTGAAAAGAACGGAAAATTCAGTTCCCAAAATCCCAGTTTTAAATGATAAATGTTAATTATAAATATATTATTATTAACTGAAATGGCGAAACGGTCACTATCGAAGGCAGGAATTCCTTAAACTCTGCCCTTTAACTCTCTGATTTCTAAGACCATTGGAATAGAGGGACCTCAAAATATGAGAAAGCCCGAGTTTCTCTTTCAAAGATGAGAGAAATTCACTTCCCCCTTCAAAAACCACAATGAAAGCTGGCACGGTCCGAATTCTAATAAAACATTCCTTTTAGCCCAAACCCATCGGGGCGGGCCACTCTAAACCAGCGGGAGTGTTCTCCCCTAAACTTTCTCGTATACTTCCCCCAAAAGGTGCCGTTTCTCCTTCCCCCGCGTGGCTAAAAAAATTCGAACCTACTGTTATCCAGAATCCAATGACTATCAGAAGGTTTTTCATTATAGTGATTGAAAAATATCTAGGTAAACAATTCAAAGAGATGCGTACGGATTAAAACGCATCTATCGCACACTGCTAGGTTTCACTTTTGCCGTCTCAAGGACAAACTGACGTAATTCGCTCCTTTCGGGAGCACAGACGATTGCTTCTGTACGCATGCGCGTGGAGATAGCGGATTGGTTTCAATGGTAAATTATACAGGCCGACAGACAGTGAACCCTTTGACGAATTTGGCCCAAAATTTTATACGGACCTACATTCATGACGATAAAACTGTGTACCAAATTTTGTCCATCTAGCTATTCAAGTTTTTGAGGTATAGTGTTCGCATGACTTCGGACATACAGACAGACAGACTTCCCGTTGACGGATTTTGTTCAAAATTTCATAGAAACCTACAAATTAAGTTTAAAGACCACATACCAAATTTCATCTCCGTAGCTCTAATAGTTTTCGAGTTATCGTGTTCACAGACAGACGGATATGATTCAAAAATTGTGTTTTTCGGATTCAGGGAGGTCTAAAACGTGGAGATTCGTCAAAATCTCGAGTTCGAATTTTTTGACGATTACAATACTTTCTCTTTGTATACTTCGTATACGAGAAAGTAAAAAGAAGGCGTTATCCGCGGGTGTGAAATCAATCACGCTTAACGATAGGGTGTGGAAATTTCTCAGTGATATTAGGACTTCGGGGCTGCCGCCGCCTTTTTCTTGAAGTGACGTTTAGGACGTTCCGATATCGATAGAGTTAAGCATGGGCGCGATGTGTAGTTTTTATAGATAGCTGCACTGTATTTCTGGATCCCAAGAACGCCGTGCGTCCATGTGAAATTTTAATGTTTAAAATTTCTGAGGTAGAGATGTATAAAAGGTCGAATCTGAAGAATTGTACTTTCATATCCATTTTAGTGAATTTGTATATTTTTAAAACATAATATACAGGGTGTTCATTAATTATTGTCGGGGTTTCCGTACCTCATAACTTTCGAATAAAAAATATTACGCAAAAACCGATTACGTATTCGTAAATTACAACTCAAAGAATTTTATTAATGATATTAAAAATATTAATGAATTTGCACATGGCTGCTCTTCGTGGCTCGTAACACATTGAGACGAAATTTGATTTCCCTCCAAGTGTTTTCCAGCATTTGTGGGGTAACATTTTGGATCGCAGTAACAATTCTGCGCTTCAGTTCATCAAGGGAGGACACAGGGGTCTTGTACACAATGTTCTTGACAAACCCCCAAACCAAATTTAGTTTCGAAAAACCACAATACACACATTGCTTTTTCTTGCACGGTCGCCATTTTTATTTATGACGTCATAATTACCCAGACTGCAAATGCGCTAAGATCGCATTGTTGCCACGTAAAATTCTTTGAGTTGTAATTTACGAATACGTAATCGGTTTTTGCGTAATATTTTTTATTCGAAAGTTATGAGGTACGGAAACCCCGATAATAATTAATGAACACCCTGTATTTTGTTAAAAAAAGCAAAATGTATTTGTTGTAAGCATCAAAACTTTCGGTCTATAAATATTATAATCCATTACATGACAAAAAAAAAATCACGAAATAGCACGTTCTTTCCCCTTAAGGATCATGAAAAGAGCGGCTTTTTTTCCTATTCATTGTAGAACTTCTCATACTTTCGCCATTTTCTTTTTCGACATTCATCGTTTTATGAGTTTCGAAAAGCAAACATGAAACCACACACACACAAAAGGGGATAAAATACTGCTCTCAACAACGCAAAATATGCTTTCAATGTTTTATTTGGTATTTATCATTCATAAACTTTTCCGCATTGTACCCCCCAAGATATCCTTTCAATGAATTCTGCCAAAGAAATAGCGCGTCTAGCTATTGATAAAAGTAACTTGAAATATGTTTGCTCCTTTCTAGATTGCTGCTGCAAAATTTTTTTAAGATTCTAGAGTTTCTTATGGGAATGCTTTTAATAACATCCGCCTTTGATAGAATAAAACGATAGATTTTAGAAATATGTTTTCTTTCTCAGTAAGTCGATAACAATAGAAGGATACTTTTCGAAGATACATTAATATGAAATAATAAAATAAGAAATCGTGAAAAATAAAAATAATACAGTTAAGCTTCTTAGTGAGAATTACTACTGTTTGAAAAGACTGAATGTAATAAAAGTTTTTCTTGTATTGATTTGCCCAATTATAGCTAAACTGAGATGCTTCAAATCCGAGCATATTTATGTTATCTAAGATCTCTAAATATAATCTTTTTGAAAATTATACACCTACACAATGTGTAAAGATAAATTAATTTAAAAAAATGAAAATAAATTTACATATCTCGAAAATGGTTCAATATTGTAAGCAATATTGCATGATATTGGAGGAAAAATATTGCGTGATATTGTAGTAAACAGTATTGAATACATTATGAAAAAAATTGTATTATGATTAGTGTATACACTAGGGAATATAATTTCTTATTGATGCCGGGAATATAATATAATTTCTTATTAATGCCGGGAATATAATATAATTTCTCATTAATGCCGGGAATGTAATATAATTTCTTATTAATGCAGGGAATAAAATTTCTTATTAATGCCGGTAATATTATTTCTTATTAATGCATGAAATATAATTTCTTATTAATGCCGGGAATATAATTTCTTTCTTATTAATGCCTGGAATATAATTTCTTTCTTATCATTGCCGGGAATATAATTTCTTTCTTATTAATGCTGGGAATATAATTTCTTATTAATGCTGGGAATATAATTTCTTATTAATGCCGGGAATATAATTTCTTATAAATGCCGGAAATATAATTTCGTATTAATGCCGGGAATATAATTTCTTATTAATGCCGGGAATATAATTTCTTTCTTATCATTGCCGGGAATATAATTTCTTTCTTATTAATGCTGGGAATATAATTTCTTATACATAATCTGATATTAACGGTTCCCTTAATAAAGTAATTTTAAACCTCAAATTGTGATAGACTTTTAGCCTGCGTTCTTTTAGTAGCCTTACCACTGTTCTGTCCATCATGTACATGCACATTCCTAATAGACTCAAGTAACTGTCCTTTTCATCTAACATATAATTGTACGTTGTCGGCGCCAATTTCAATTTCTTATTCCCCATACGAAAGATGCATTTGATTTAAACATGAAAATGGTGCTGCTTGATTTACGTTCACCAACATGGTAGCTGTATTAAAACATGCTGATAAAAAAATTATAGCATAGCATCCATAATCATCCAGCTTACTGGATATATTTCCTAATGAACTTAATATTTAGTGGACTTGGATTGCAGATTTCACAGAAAAATAGATGAAACAAAAAAGTTAAATCCATTAGGATATTACCTTAGCTTTCAAAAATGGAAGAGAGACACGCAATTAAATATCTGTTTAAACAGTTTGACTCTCATTGCAGCAATGAGAAGCATTGTTTTAAATTGTGCCTAAAAATATTTCAAAATAAATGAGACAAAAAAATTGTAGAGCAATTTAATTGATAACATTGAAAAGATAATTTTTTTAATTTTCAGATAAAGTAAAAGTACTTTTTGTGCTCTAATATTTTTGGTAAAACGTCAAAATTTCGCTTAATTTTTAATTAATTAAAATTCTAATTAGAATTTCAAAAAAATGGTTCAGAGTTGCACATTCACAAAGTATGTTTGAGCAAATTTCGTAGCTTTAGGCCCAGAGGTTGGAGCAAGATTCGCTCACTGCGCAACAGCTAAGCGACGCATCGGAAGGCAGAAACCAAAGTTTTTTTCCATTGAATTTGGCGGTTGTTTGGGCTCCTATCGCCACAGCTCAGGTTTGGCGCACAGCCAAATGTGTGATACTCCTTTATTTTGTCCCTCCCACCAATGGTGGCCTTCGCTCTTTCGATTTGCTTTTTCTCACTCGCTATTATTTGGTTATAGTTTCACGTTGCGCAAACGGAAGCTCATCTGCATTTCTGCACACTTTTATTAGCTCATCGAAAAAAGATACGGCAATAATTTTCTTAAAAAATATCAGATAATTACTGTTGAATAAAAAAAGTGATTATCTCTTCTTGACACGAATATACTAAAAAACGAAGGGTAGAAAGAAAAAGTCTATTTGGGAGAAACATTTACAATACCAAGTTCACAAAGTCGAATTCCATGTATCAATGTATCTCCCGCGCAGGCAACGTCCACAAAAATATCATATGGTTGCCATTACTTCCTATGAAATTTTGGCGAATCTTATTTCTCCACCATTACAATTAAAAATGTTCTGTTATTTAGAAGTAAAGCTGCTTTTTGGCAGCACTGTGTTCGGTTTTGAGCCGACGAGCCGTCACTGAGTAAAGTTTTCATAATATATCTGATTTTTGTCTTCAGAGGTCGTCAAAATTTTGTTAATATTGAAATAATCTGAAATTCGTGACAAGCAAAACCTGGGTCTTGAAATTATATAACAGAATTCAATCAGCAGTTTCCATGGAGTTTATATTGTAACCATGTGCCACGTATAATATGCCGCATATAACTGCATTCTGTTCAAGCAAAATTAAAAGAGACGTTTATTAGCTATTAGTTCATTTTCAGTATAATTTTTAAATCATACATCTATCCCGAAATACTCTATTTCTTCTATAATAACTACTTAGACGAAGCGTCTTTCCTTATTTAATTAACCAGGAGACAAAAAGGCAAAATAATATTTACCATGGGTACTAATATCTTGGCAAATACCATTACCATTCGCATCACACAAACCATAATATAGCATAAATAAATTAGTCGTGAAATCCAAACTAATGTGAGAAATAAATGATATGGTGACCTTGTATATGGACTAGAATTCTCAGGATGATGTTCTTATGTTCAGACAAAGAATTACTTCTGACAACAAAAGGGCAGAGACATTAAGGCGTTCTTCTATGATATCTCTAGAGACCAATTAGGAATAGTATCTTAGAAATATCTTTTTTAGCATACTGGAAGATATAAGACTTAGACAGCCATTTATTTCAGGACTAAACATACGTATGAAGAGAGGATTGGACTTAAGGCTTGGAGATTAAGCCTTATTTGAGGGCTTTGTCGTTTTATATATATATATATATATTCATTTTAAATTAAAAGACTTGTTAGGAATATTTAAACATATTTCTTAAATGATATTTAATAATTTTTTGATAAAAGAATCAAAAGATTGGTGACTGCTAGCTATTATATTAATCCGTTTTCCATAGGCAGACTAGGAATAGCGTCTAAATTATTTCGTCTTTTCGTTTTTGGCGCTATCGTAATTTTACATGTAAACAGCAGCTTTCTTTTGTTGACTTACAAGCAAGCTGCTATTTATATGTAACATTGCGTATAAAAAGTGAGGTTAATAATTAGTTTGGAAAGATATGCACTGCCCAAATTATATACATATATGTGTTGATACGTTTTGTATATTCTTAAAGTAGATTGCATTAAAAGGTGTTTTAATTTACTTTGTTATATTAACATCCCGTTGTGACATAGTGAGTTAAGGCCCGACATGGCTGAGGAACACGAATCGGAGGAAGAAGGCTGTGGGATCTATAACCTGCTGTGTTATTAATGAGTATTATTCAAAACCTGGAAGACCGATTTGAGGCTTAGCAATGAACTGCTCTCACCGGTTACTCTGGTTGTTGAAGGTTTTGCTGGCTTTTCCACCGAGTGAAAAGAAATGCCGGCCAGTTTTTCCTGAATGTATTACAAGAAGGCAGCCTATATCCCATATATTGGTGCTAAGTCAGATCTCAAATGCAAGCAACAGCTTGTCAAACAGAAGAATATGACAATGGAGATACAATTCGCCCCCGCAGCAACGAAACCAGTCGACCATATATTGAACAAATTAACAGAGATGATCACCAATCTAATGCATATGATGTCCACCTTCATGCAACAGATGATGTCTCCGCTCTGCATGATGACGGGAAATAAGACCCAACCGCCGGCACAGGATTTCATCCTTAATTAAATTTGCTTAACTTTGTCATCAGATCTTCTCACATAAGACGAAACGGTCTATGGGTTCTGAGACTCAAGAAAAAATTTATTGCTATAGAAAAATATCCCAATTTTCATTTAACATGAAACCTTAACTCATGGATTGGCTATATTATGCAGCGACAGGAGGGATTATATCCATCACTCACCGCTGTATGACATATGTTTGGGACAGGTCTTTTGTTGCTCGGACAACACCTCAGCTGGCAGTTCACAGACCAATCTCCACTCTGCATCCGTGAGAGGCGTGTTTGCCATCGACGATATAATCAATGTTAGCATTCCTCCTGGCATGGTGGGTTTTTATTGGAATTTTATCCGCCAATTGTGGCCTAATGTACAATTGAATGAAACATTTTAATGAAACAAAATCATCTGTTAATCAGCCAGAATATATTAATATAAATTTTCATCAAAATAAATATCGACGGGAATTCAGATATCATAGTACTGAGGCTATTATGACTTTATAACATTGCCGAGAAATATTTTTCAAATCACACAACTGTTTCATATCACGGCAGGCATATTTAATGAAAGCCTAATATTCTATATTTTACTGAGCAACGCTAGAGATAAGTTCATACAAGCGTCTATAAATTTTATTATACAAACAGACTATTGAATACGAGTAAAAAAATATAGAAACTATGTTGCTATTTTACTTAAAAAATAATAAAATTTTTTTGGCAGCAGTTCCTTGAATGTGAAGCAAAAAACTGATTTTTTTAAATTTATGTATTTATTTATTTATTTTAGAAATTTTGTACAGCTTCCGATTATCTAGGCATGAGCAAGACCTCAATGTCTGTTTGAAAATGATTATCAAGGGGAAAAAACCAACACTCGAAAAACAATCATAATACATTTAGTCTGATTGTTTGCAGATCTTAACTAAAAGCACAGGCTATAAAATAGTTCAGGTTTCTTTACGTTATTGAGTTATATTTAAAATATAAATCATGAATTCAAGTTCTCGAATTCAGAAGATTTCATCGAACAGAGTTTATAATACGCATGCAGCGTACATTCATCATCGTACAGTGTTAATAAAGAAATAGAAACTATATAATAGAACATATTTTTAAAAAAATGTTCGTGGTGTTTCTTTGAGTTTAAAGTAAAGTGCTTCTTTTTAAAATTTTGCAACAGTTTCCGATTTGATGGGCATTTCAGTGCTCAATATCACAAAGTCATTTTCAATATGGCTGTCAAATGGGGCAGAAACACTCGAAAGACACTCAAAATATATTTAGTCTGTTCGATTGTGGATCTTATCCGAAAAGAATTGACTATAAAAATAGCTCGGATTTCCTTACATTGTTGAGTTCCATTAAAAATATGAATGTTGAAGTTCGAGGATTTGGAAGAATTTATCGTACAGAAATCATAATACTCATATATCGTACATTCTCATCGTATACGATAATAATACATAATTGTACATTCTCATCGTAGGCTTCATAATACGATATATTGTACATTTTTCATCGTACAGAATTCATAGTATGTATACATCGTACATTCATCATTGTACTGTAATCAGAAATAAATACGTTCATCATTAGACAGTGACTTTTTGAAAATTATACACCTACACAATATGGTGAAGATAAATTAAGGTACAATAAAAATTAAAATAAATTTACATATCTCGAAAATGGTACAATATTGTAAACAATATTGCATGATATTGAAGAAAAAATATTGCGTGGTATTGTAGAGAACAGTATTGCATACATTATGAAAAAAATTGTATTACGATTAGTGTATACACTAGGGAATATAATTTCTTATTAATGAAGGGAATATAATTTGTTATTAATGCCGGGAATATAATTCCTTTCTAATTAGTTCTGGGAATATAATTTCTTTCTTATTAATGCCGGGAATATAATTTCTTATGCATAATCTGATATTAACGGTTCCCTTAAGGTATGTGACTACCCTTAATTCCTCGTTTTGCTGAAAATTTTCGAAATTTGTTTTATTTGTTCATTTTAAAGGCCATACATTTAGGTATCTAAAAATGCTTTAGTTTTGTTTCTACTATAATTACAAGTAAAGTTATAGCATAAATAGTAAACCGGAAGTGACAATTCTGATACAGGAAGTGGAAATTTAAAGAGCCTTAAAAATACAAACAATTGGTTTGAACAACTATTTTTTAATTCTCAAGTTTGTATATTGCAAGTATTGTCTAAAAATATTAATTTAAGCTTCTATTTCTTCTTTTATTTTTTACTGGTTTTTTTACTGGTGTTTTTAAAAAATAAAACACAGCAGTAATTACAACAGTAAAAATTATATTTTGGCTCTCAAATTGCATTTTTTGATTTAATTCCATTTTTTTAAAAAATTAACACAGCTTTCGAGTTCTTGGGCATGCGCATCACCTCAAAGTTGGTTTCAAATTCTTTTGCCAAAGGGAATAAAACAACGCTGGAAAAGCAATCAAAATACATTTTGTCTTATCTGATCTAGTCAAATCTTATCTGAAAAATACTGGCAATAAAAATGGCTCAGATTTCCTTACCGTATTGAGTTCCATTAAAAATATAAATGATGAATTGAAGCTTCTTGCGGGATTTATATATCTGAAGCTTAGTAATGAAAAATGGAACGTGGAGTAATTTTAAAACCATTTATTTTATAACGATTCATCTTGTTTGCTTATGAAGTATTGTTTCGTACATAAACTCGATAGCCGTGTAAGAAAAAACTCTACTTAAGGTAATCTCTTCTGTTATATTTATTTCAAATATTTTATCCTTTTTTCCTGCAACGGAAGGATATAAATGAAAGAATCATCGAGTAAGTAAAAATATAAAGATACTTTATTTATCTTTCTGCTACCGAGAAATGAAATATGTTTTACACATTGTGTCTTTTCAAGGGTTTAGTTTAGTGAACAATAAAAGAAACATTTTTTTCGTTTTCGTAATTGTTTCTTACATATTTCATAATTAAAAACATATCGTTATTTTGAGACGAAATTGATTGGTTGCAAGAAAATATATAGTTTCTGTGCAATATATGTTTGCCTGTGAAATAAAATTTTCGGCAGAAACAATCTACACTTATAAAAGGCAATGTAAGTGTGCATGTGTGTGTGTGAGCTCGATGTCCAGACGAATCTATCGCATTTATGACATTTGGCACACAGGTAGTCGTAATGGTGACACAATGCACCTCGAAGCCCTAATTTTAAATTTTGATCTAGAAAATTTTTTATTTAATGTTTTGTGTTGTTCTGTGTCATTTTCGGCACGATTACGGCTGTAGCATCTTTTCTAATGTTTGTTGAAAAGGAATCGATTCACCATCGGATAGAAAAAAACATTTTTTTTATAATGAAGTTTGTTTTGAATTCCTAACGTAATTTACTGAATTTTGAGAAAATTTTAAATAATAGTCACTTTTTGATGATATTTTTAACTTTGAATTCTTAATTTCTTGCATCCGACGTTCTAATGATGCCTTATTTTTCATTTTTTAAGGAAATAACTGGAACATTTCTCCTTCATTTAAAACAAGAACGTTTAAAATACCTTTTATGGTTGAATTTTAATTAATTTTTTTTCTGAAGTGTTAAAATATTTTCGCTCCATTATTCGCGCAATGATTCTTTGCAACCAAAGTCGCGGTGTTGTATTCCCGGCATGCATTTCGTCGAAACCACGCGACTTCATAATCCCTTTGCTTTCAGCGAGATTTTGCGGTTCGTACTGTCCGTCGTCGCGTCAACTTATCATGCTTTTGATTTGTTTGTTTTCATACTTTTTGATAATCGCGCTTAAAGGTTGATATCTTTAGTTACAAAAGACATGTTAATCTTGTGTGTACTTTCGCTGAAATTAAAAAATGACCTCAATGAGCTACTTACATAACATGGCTTTAAAGTTGAAACCTGAAACTGAAGATTGTGGGCTTTTTTTAAAAAAAATGTTGAAATTCATAATGTCACGGGCAACGCCGTGAGCGTGCACTGCTACTATGAAATAAAACGCAAAAATAATAGCCAAATAAAAGTGTAGATTTTATTTACTAAACTTAGAAAATTAAATTTAAAAATAAAAATGTATTTAAAATGCTTTTCTTTTCCTTTTGAAAGTCAACTTTAAAATATTGACTTCTGTCACGAGTTAATTTTTTTTTCAATTCTTGCAATTACAAATGCTTTCAGTATAATTTTTTGTAATGATTTACTAAATCTTCCGTGAGAGATAGTTTCTACACCAAAATCTCTTTCTGATCATATTGAACCTTCAAATTTTAACAAAAAGAGACAAAAATGCAGCGTTTCCAGCAAAATTAAACCACTCCTGCGAAAAGGAAGCCAATCGAAAATTACATTAGTGGCCAATGAAAACGTATCTTCATTGGTTTAATGGTATATTAATCTAGCCATAAGCGGCCAGCAGATTGTCCGGGAATAACTGTTATGCTTCATTTCAATTAAATTTCTTATGCACAACTTGTTATTCATGTGTGCATCAATATGCTATTGTTAAGCATCAAACTGTGATAGACATATAGACTGTATTATTTTAGTACCCTTACACCTACCTTGTGTATTGTGTGCATGAACTTTCCTAACCGAGTCAAGCCACAAAATGTCACATTTGCATGAAAAGCATAACTGTCCGCGTCATCTAAAGTTGTGGATTCACGAAAAGGCAAGCCGTGCGATTTGTCCTAAAACCATTGTTCTTCAACACCCATTTTAGCCGAAAAATTAGGCCAAGCATTCACGGATGTTCCAAAGTTTGTTTTGAGACAAGGCTCAAAGTTGCAGAATTCCTGCCACCCAGACCCCTCTTCCCCCACGCGGGAGATTTCGAGTTTCTTTTCTAGCCTCGACGCTAGGTGCCAATGAAGGCAGATCCTTTGTTTTGCCCCAACCCTCGCATCGAGGTCTCAAATTGGAATCGGCAGAGTGAGTTTTGGATTTTAAGTTCTTTTGAATTGTATCACTTCGAATCATTTGCTCCAAATTTGACAGGTTTTCGACCTTGACGATAGATTTTTTCCTTCCCGTGTTCCAAAAATTCCAGATTGGAAGAGCGGTGAATGGCCTGCTTAAGTTCTTTTGAATTCCACCAGTTCGAATAATTTGCTCTAAATTTGATAGGTTTTAGACCTAGACTATAAGTGTTCGAAAAATTCCATTTTGGAAGAGCAGTGAATGGCCTGGTTAAGATCTAACTGCACGGTGTTTTACAATGTAAAATGGACAGAACGCCGCCCCATGTTCACGTACTTAGTTGATTCCATATTTAAAATGGTGATATGCATCTTACTTTAATTGCATGTTCACGCCTAATAACACATAAACTAGCTTGAAATATGTTGATTAAGAAATAAAGAATTACAGTTATAACCTTTAATGTACAATGAAAACGGTTTAAATTTCATTACAACAAAGAAATGTATTGTTGCTGTTATCCATAAGAACATTTTTTAAAAATATAATAAAAGTTATCATTAAAAAGATAATTTATTAAATTTTAAAATTATGAAAAATTTCCTTTTTGTAATAATATTTCCAGAAGTTATCTATAAAAACGTCAAAAGTTGACAAAGCGATTAATTAATCAAAATTCCTATTAAAGTTTTCTAAAAATTAAATGAGTATCGAACCATTGGTCGAAACATCAAAGCTCGATGACGTTTTAGGCTTGATTCTCGTCTGTTTTTATATAATTCAAAAAATTATTCTTAACCACTTAACTGAATAGTTTTCTTTGCTATCTAATAAGATGACCCCTCCTGTTTTGGAAAGGTGCTGTCGTTTTCATTCATCTAAGGAGGCATAGGATACTTAAGATGTTTATGGATCCTACACATTTTTTGTGTCAAATTATAAAGCTAATTAATGATTCAATTTTAGTTTATAAGACTAAAATTTCGATAATTCGATGCACAAGTATTCTCGGGCTGTTAAGTTAAGCGGTTAATTACATATCAATGATGACGTGAATATTAAATAATATATTTAATATCGTTGCAATGTGCGTGTGTTTTTAAATGTAGAAACTGAAACAATGAAAAGCATTGTTAAAAATATACTAACACATATTTTTAAAATATTATTCAAATTAGACAAATAATTTTACAAAAACAAAATTTATCTCACTGAATAGCTATAATTTTGGGTTTTTATGGAATAATATGCTTTGAATCATTCAGAAGAAACGTTAAAATTTTGATTAATTTTTAATTAAAAATAGAACTAAAATTTTCGACTGTTCTTTCTTAGCACCATTTTTTAAGTAGTAACTACTGTCCAAATTTAGTAGTCATCGGAATTTACTGGTAGTACGGGAGACTATGGACGAGTTTCCTGGTTTGTTTATCTTGAACTTGAATTAGTGTTACGGGATTTGAAGCAACAAAGGCTATTATCCCCTACTTTCAATTAGATGCAGCGCTAAACGTTCCAAAAAAAACTTGAGCAGGTTAAAACAGTCCTTGTCAGTATCAAATCAATCCCACCTGGTTTGTTTATTTTGGATTCATAGAACGTTTTCCGGTAACCTTCCGATTTAAGCAATTGCCAAATCTATTTGGCAACTGTATCAAGCGCCAATTTCGAATCAGTTCTTTCTTTAGTATACAAAACGTTGAATTCCGTGTTCTTTGAGTTTGTGTCATCCTTTCCTTTTAAATCGGTTGAAAAAGTTCTTAAAGCATTAAAATTCGAAATGAAACTATTGGAATTAACTAAATCGTTAGGTTTAGAATTTAACCGCCGGTGATTATCTAAATCGTTTGGTTACATATTTAACCGCCAAACAAATCTTGGATGTCGATAAAAAGAGCGATAAAGAATAATTTCGGCAACCTTTTCACTAAATTAGGCTCTTATTTTAAGTAAACATTGAGCGCTACAGCAATCGAAATATTAAATTTAATATTTTCAAAGTATTCTTAAGGCATAACATTAAAAAACTCCACTTTAAACATTAATTAATATCCTCAAACAGAATGTTGAAATTTTGAAGATTCCCATCGACTCAACATTATCACCGGAAGCGGAAGTTACAAGCGGAAGTCCTATTACATGCAAATAAACATACTAGAAGACTCGTCCGTAATTTTTATCATTTTGAAAAAAATTGCTTCATGGTGCACAATCCCATCCTCTTAAGTATATTTAAATTAAATCCAGTAGCTCTGGTTTCCATGGTCTGTCCTATAGAACGCCAACAGACACACATGCATTCGCTTTTATTTATTAGAAGAGATACGAAGCTTCCATAATCACTTAAATGATACTGCAGTAGAAAAAACGATGATTCATTCTTGCGTTTCTACTGCAAACAGATCAGAATCACGCTCTTTTCATCAATATAATTTGCCCATTTTAAATTCAGAATGCCATATTCGTAAAATAAAAGTAAGTGGCGCATTCTCCTTTATCACTAGTGTAGTAATCAGTTCAAAAAATGTTGGGAAACTAAAAAGTTAATTAATTTTACAAAACGGATCTCTGAAATATAAATGATGTCTAAACAAATTATGAGAAACATTATACTCTTTTCTTCGCAAATGAAAATTTTTCAAAATGCATGTGTTTCTATGTTACGTTGGATTATCAATTCATTGCAGTTTCTAATTTTAACAGACATTAACCCTCCAATCACCCAATTATCTTCATCTTTTGCTCTCAGGTTGGAAAACTTAGCTTTTAAAGTGAATGAATTGATATTTTTTGTATTTAATTATATCTCTGATATCTTAAAAATCCTTTATCCATAGATGTTTAAGAAAATATGCATACAAATGCGAACTATTTGCTTTTGAATTGAACCTGAGAAACGGAAAAAGAAATTTCCGCCGCTGGGAGGGTAAAATCTGATTGATTAAATTGCTCTGAGAGTTAAATAAATTTTAGTACAGGTTATATAAAATACTTAAAAAATATGATTTCAATCAAGCTTAAATTTATTCAATATTGAATAAAGCCAAAACTGCATTTCTGTGGATTTCGAAATCTAAATGAATTAAAATACCAAATAAAGTCTTTACATAATTCGAAACATATTCTTTGTGCATAGAAATGCATTACGGGCCTTCATTGAAACTATTTTTCAGTTTTCATTCAAATTCAAATAGGGAACCATACAATAGAAACGAATCAAGTTTAATCAGTACAAACTCAGTACTCAAAACTTACAATACTAAGATGCATTCATGAAACTCAAAGAATTGCGACCATTTGGCTTCCAAAAATAGTTTCCAAAGCTAAAATAATTTTCCCATAAATTCCGAAACATTTCTGATACATCACAGGCAAACTGAAGATCAAAACATGTTCAGATCGTGCGCATCTGAAAGCTCTTATTCATCTCTAAATCCTGACTCTTACACAGCATTGAAAACTTCCATCCCGTTATTCGTGTTCTTTGCTGTTGTTTTTCTCTAAGAAATATGCATCCAAACTAATTCTTTAAAGTATGCACGCTTATAATCTTGTTTAATGTGTGAAAGCACCGGCTTAGTTTTAGTTGCAAGATGACTCAGTTTGCATTTTTTTCCTGTCTGTGTGGATGTTTATTTAAGTAATAAGCAAGAAGAAATGTCTGTGATAAATATTCCTTGGAACCCCAATCAACAAAATAAGTGGATTAGCTTCCAACAACAAAAGAATAAACAGAAGAGCTATTTGTCGTCTAAGTCTCGGCGGTTGCATGAAATATTACACGAGATAATGATATTGACACAGAAATGGACTTCCCTTGTTAGCAAACTTAGCTTTCTTTTCAGGTTCATCCAAAGGAGCCTCGCATTTATTCACAGAAGTGGGTTTACTGAGGATCCGAAGCCGAAAATCTTAGAGTGTGAGAGGAATATATTAAGGATTGGGATAATATATCATAACAATATGAAAAATGATTGAAAATCGGAATCCCGTTTGGATTTGAATTTTATTTCCTCGATGGTTTATTTGGTTATGCTTTAAATGTGTCTCTAATCCATAATTCATATGCGTTATGTATACAATTAATTATATAGGTAATTTATATAATTAATTTCACCTTGAATTTGAAATTGCTTAACTGCGACCTTCTTACAAAACCAGATCTGTCTTATATATTTGACCTCTTATTAAAAATTGTTCTTGAATTATTTGGTTATATAAGTAATGCATGTAATTGATCTTATGAGTATTATCTAAGTAATATTCTAGTAGGGATGTTTGGATGGTGTATATTATTAATAAGGTGTTTGTTTTGTTAGTATTTCTCTACTTTTGTGATAAATAAGAGTCCCTCATTTCCCTCGAAACTTCAATCAATTAAAGGAGAAAATGAGCTTCAAATAGCAAAAGTATAAATGGATGAGCTATTTGTCGTCTAACACTCGTCGGTTGCAAAAGAATAAACAGATGAGCTATTTGTCGTCTAACACTCGTCGGTTGCATGAAATATTATTTGAGACAATGATATTGACATAGAATTGGACTTCCCTTGTTAGGAAAGCAAGCTTTCTTTTCAGGATTTATGTAAAAATAATATCGTCTTTATTCACAGTAAGTGGGGTATTCGCAGTAATTCCAAAGTGTGAAGGAAATATACTGAGCACAGGGAAGATATATCATGAAAAATGATTGAAAATCAGAGTCCCGTTCGGATTGGATTGTACTTTCTTGATGGTTTATTTGGTTAAAATATTTAAATGAGGTTATTTAAACTGTTGAAAGTGCATTCTCCTGATTCAGATATTTCAATTTGGATAATGCCTATCAATTAATTCCCGTGGCACTAGAATTTTTAAACTCGTGATAAAAGCATCTTCATTTTTCAAAAAGGTAAATTATATTCTGAAGATCCGACGATAAAACGCAGAAGAACGCTCTTAGATATATTCTAGATTCAGCCAGTTGTCGTATGAAGATTGCGAATAGCAAGAAGAAAATGCGAAAGTTTATTTCTTTATGCAGAAAACGGAAAGCAATGTGAACTCAAATTTGTTCAAATTACCGTGCTGAAAAGGATTTGCAAACTGGCATTACTTCGTTTAATCATTACTTTGTTGCATTCAGATGCATTTAAATGAATAAATGTTGGTGTCTAAAATGAATAAATGTTGCTTACCATAAAAATTAAAAGTTCTAATATTGCTATTAAATTTTTTGAACATATTTTGTACTGTTTTGGATGTGATAATGTACTTAATTTTAAAGAGGCTCATAAAACTAGACACTGGGTTATACAACATTTTTTTGCATTTGTTATTAACAGCGCATCTCTTGAGCTCGCTCATTATCTTGAGCATTAGAGGAATATTTAAACAAATGATTGAACAGTATTAACGAACAAGTATTTGAGAAAGAAAATCTCTAGTGTCGCATAATTGGTTAAGATACTAGATATGATCCTTTTGTTAGGCAGCAGAAGAATATTAATGCTATATACTGAAAATTTTAGAATTTATATCGCTGATGCGACTTTATGCTTATGATTTTTTCTCTGTTGCAGTTTTAATTACCATCATTTAGAAATTCCTTATCTTACTTAAAATGCAATACTTCACATAAATAATTTTCCCAATAATTGAGAGCGATTCATTTTTCTGATTTTATTCACCAAAAGGCAAATATTTCAATTCTGATAACAATTATGACGTAATCAGTTTGTCTCCAAGGGAATAAAAAATACATTATTGATTCCTGTGTAGTTTTTCTTTATTATTTTCTTGGAGTAAATTCTATGGAGAAATCTTAGAGGAAGTTAAAAAAAACTTTTGCATTCAAACAATTACTGGAGGATTAAAACATTGCTTTTCTGAAATATTTCGCCTTTATTTTATTTGTTGACGCAACGCCAAATCCTTTTTCCAAAGTTATTAGTGAAGCTAAAGAATTACTCCATGTTTGATGACATTTAATTTATGTTTGCGTTCAAATCTTCTAAGACCCTTCGCTTTTCTGAAAACTTTTGATGTTCTTTAATCCTTGGTGGAATTCTATAAATAGTATATTTTTTGTTAATGAAATATAAATATGTTTGATCTTACAGCGCCCCCACGAGCTTGTGATTTCGATTAAAATATTCTCTTTGTTCTTTCTCCTTCTGAACTGAATTGTTTTTATTTGAAAAATGAAGGAGAAAATGTCGCATACTCTTTTAATATAATGACTTCTTCTTGTACTCGAGCTTTTCTTTCGCTATGAGAATCTCACAATTTTACAAACTTTGTATTTCGCCTGTAATTTGAATTTCCTCTTTATGTACATTTACTTACGACAAATTAAGATTTCTGGATATACGAAAAATAAATGAGAATTGTAATATTTTGTCTCGTAAAAAAGTTGAGTCATGTGACTGTTTCATGAATATTAAACTCAGTGTTTAATATATATCTCATATCCATCTCATTGCTAAATTTTGCTTGAAGATGCACAACAGAATTAAATGGCGAACGGAGTATTTACATTATTACTATTAATTTACATTTTTATATTGGATTTATATGAATATTAAACTCAGTATTTAATTTTTGTCTCAAGTCTTTTTTATTGCTAAATTTCGTTTGAAGATCTATCTATAATTGGATTAAATGGAGAACGAATAATTTAAATTTTTGTCATTTTGTTAATTATTCCTTAGTAATTGAGATGCAGTGTTCTTTTCTTTTACGTCGATGTTAGGATTACATGGCACCTCTAAGAAATAGTCTAAGAGCAAGTAGAAAAATTGTCGTCCTCGTCATCTGATTAAGTTTCCAAATCATGAGGTCCCTCTCAACAAATTCCATGAGCACCTTTTTTAACCAATCAGTAAATGAAATTGATTTCTGTACCTTTTAACCAGTGGCGGCTCATGAGCTCAGAAACGATGAGAACTTATTTTTGTTTAAACTTAAAATCACGATTGAGTCATGTGTTTAAACTTAAAATCACGATTGAGTCATGTGTTTAAACTTAAAA